>OZ010592.1:92741888-92754388 GCA_963932145.1 Acanthosepion lycidas | reverse complement strand
CCGCCGTTATACGCTCCGGCCTTCTTCAGGTGGTTAGAATGTCGAACTGAAACCTTTATTTCGCTCACTGGGGTAGACTGTTCTAGTTCCACGTGACATGTTTGATGGATGTCAGTTATCAGTTATCTCCTATTAATTCCCCTCTCCAAGTTCTCCACCGCCTTAACCCGATATATATGTGTGATCCCATTCCGAAGTATGTGGTTTGTGTACAGAATATATCGACAGGATCATGGCTTAGCAATGGGCTCGCCATCATCACCAGCAATGGCGAATATATAAACAGGGATAAAGGTTTATCCATTGTTTCCTGTTTAGTATTGGGTTTCCGGTTCCTTCTAACGCCTACTTCAACCCTATACTTCTAATATCTTGGCCTGAACTCTTTAATTTTCTTCACTAATTAAATCTTGGCTTCTTCAAGTCTAGTATCAGCCGTTATCTTTCCTGGATAACACCTAAAACTCCACTTCTTTCCCTGCACGATATAGTGATCCTCTACCTTGAGCGACTCTTGGGCGTTGTATTGGGTGAAGATTATTAAAAAAGGAAAGAAAAAGATCCCAAAGTCTTAGTGACAGAATCCCATTTCTAACATGCGAGATGCATTGTGCATCTTAAGTTAGCCTTCTACATATGTTTTCTACCATTGAAAAGACCGTGGATTAATCAAGGAAGAAGATATTCGATAATTTCGTCAAGGAAATCATCGCTGATACCGACGCTAAAACGTAAACATATCAGCATGTTTGTTCAGGAAGACATTTTAATTAGGAAGAAATGGAAAAAAAAATGTTGGTCTCATGTATCAGAAAATCCAAGAGCGAGGAGAGAAAGTTTCTTGGGACGAAAAAGAAATTTTTCCACGCACAAAAAACAAACAGAAAAAGACAATTCAGATCTATGCTTATTCGGCCATGTTTTAATAAAGTGCGTCGAGCCGAGAACTATTCAAAACGCCCTTGGATAACTGAAGGTGCAGTATTCTAAAAGATTCTCTTTGTGAAGGAAATATATATATATATTTTTTTTTTTATTATGCTATTTATTGGGAGTTAAATGTATGTTTTGGGGCGTGTGATGCCACGACGCTAGATTTCTTGTTCAAATCGATCAGAATTTTGTTTGCAATTTGTTTGAAAATATATAAATACACACACACACACACATACATACATACATACATATATATATATATATATATATATATATATATATATATATATGTGTGTGTGTGTGTGTGCGTAATAAGTGCGCTGTTTTCCAGATGACTAGAAAATTATGGGCTTACCCGAAAAAATTATCCATTGTCATGCTTGAATTCTAAAGAATATCGAAAAGTAAAAAAATAATTTACGAAACTAATTTCAAACTGAAACAGAAAATAATTGTCCAACATGGAAGCTTCATATATATATATATATATATATATTATAAATTAACCGATTGAAAAAATGTTTTTAGCTACACAGTAATAACCATTTGCAAATATATATATATATATATATATATATATATATATATATATAGGGAAGGTAGCATTAGTTCTGTTTCATCTTCAAACGAATATTTGAACCAATATTCGCTAGAAGATGAAACGGAACAAATGCTTTTAATTTAATTATATAATTAAATTTAAAGTTATTAACTTCCATTTTTGAAACATGGTTATTACTGTGTAGCGAAAGAACATATTTTGAATCAGTTAATTTATATTTATGCTCTGTAAATTTACATTGAGCACTGTTTTGTAAAAATAAAAAATAAATATCAATAAGAACACCGGATTATATATATTACTATTCTTTATATATATATATATATATATATATATATATATATATATATATATATATATATATATATATTAGAGTGTGACGCTTATATTTTATATCATAAATAGCAATATTAATGTGATTAATGGTGAAATCAACTCACAAACGACACCTAATGAGACATTAACCTACTATCAATTCCTTGAATAATACGATCCTTATATTCGAATTTAAAATAAATATAAGAAAAATTCGCCATTAATCACATTAACATTGCTTTTAATCCTTTGTTTAAATTGTTTTTTTATGATCTAAAATATAATCTACCTTCCCTATATATATATATATATATATATATATATATATATATATATTTGGTGTAATAGAAATTGAGGAGGAGTATGTAAAGAAGTGAGAGAATAGATTAAGCACCCCAACTTCTTCTTTTTGTCTTCTTCTTTTTTTTGTCTTCTTCTTTTTCTTCTTTTTTCTCGTTCTTCTTTTTCTTCTTCTTCTTCTTCTTCTTCTTCTTCTTCTTCTTTTGTCTTCTTCTTCTACTTTTGTCTTCTTTTTTGTTTTCTTCTTTTGTCTTTTTCTTCTTCTATTTTCATCTTCTTCTTTTGTTTTCTTCTTCTACTTTTCTCTTCTTCTTCTTCTTTTTCTTCTTTTGTTTTCTTCTCCTTCTACTTTTCTCTTCTTCTTCTTCTTCTTTTTCTTCTTCTTTTTTTGTCTTCTTCTTCTTCTTTTTTGTCTTCTTTTTCTATTTTTGTCTTCTTCTTTTTTCTCTTCTTCTTTTTTTGTCTTCTTTTTTTTTCTCCTTCTTTCTCCTCTTCTTTTTCTTTTGTCTTCTACTTCTTCTTTTTTGTCTTCTTCTTCATTTTTTGTCTTCATCTTCTTTTTTCTCCTTCTTCTGTTTTTTCTTTTTGTCTTCTTCTTCTTTTGTTTTCTTCTTTTTTGTCTTCTTCTTCCTCCTCTTTGTCTTCTTCTTTTTTTCTCCTCCTTCTTCTTTTTTTTCTTCGTCTTCTTTTTGTCTTCTTCTTCTTTTTTTGTCTTCCTCTTCTTCTTTTTTTGTCTTCTTCTTTTTTCTCCTCTTCTTCTACTTCTTTTTATCTTCTTTTTGTCTTCTTTTTTTCTTCTTCTTCTTCTTCTTTTGTCTCCTTCTTCTTCTTTTTTTTGTCTTCTTCTTCTTCTTTTTGTCTTCTTCTTCTTCTTTTTTTGTCTTTTTCTTCTTTTTTCTCCTTCTTCTTTTTCTTATTCTTCTTCTTCTTTTGTCGTCTTCTTTTGTCGTCTTCTTCTTCTTCTTCTTTTGTCTTCATCTTTTTTGTCTTCTTCTTTTTCTTCTTCTTCTTCTTTTTTGTAATCTCCTCTTCTTCTTCTTCTTTTGTCTTCTTCTTTTTCTTATTCTTCTTTTGTCTTCTTCTTTTTTTGTCTTCTGCTTCTTTTTTGTCTTCTTTTTTGTCTTCTTTTTCTTTTGTCTTCTTTTTCTTCTTCTTCTTCTTTTGTCTTCTTTTGCTTCTTTTTTGTCTTCTTCTTCTTCCTTTTTTTGCCGTCTTCTTCTTCATTTTTTGTCTTCTTCTTTTTTGTCTTCTTCTTCTTTTTTGTCTTCTTCATCTTTTTTGTTTTCTTCTTCTTTTTTGTCTTTTCCACTCCTTCTTCTTGTTTTTGTCTTCTTCTTTTTTTGACTTTTTCTTCTTTTTTTCTCCGTCTTCTTTTTCTTCTTCTTCTTGTTCTTTTGTCTTCTTCCTCTTCTTCTTCTCCTTTTGTCTTCTTCTTTTTTTGTCTTCTCCTTCTTTTTTGTCTTCTTCTTTTTTTTCTTCTTCTTTTTCTTCTTCTTCTTCTTCTTTTTTGTCTTCTTCTTCTTTTGTCTTCTTCCTCTTCTTCTTCTTCTTTTGTCTTCTTTTTCTTCTTTTTGTCTTCTTCTTTTTGCCGTCTTCTTCTTCATTTTATGTCTTTTTCTCTCCTTCTTCTTCTTTTTCTTCTTCTTCTTTTTTGTCTTCTTCTTCTTCTCCTTCTTTTTTTCTTCCTCTTCTTCTTCTTTTATCTTCTTCTTCTTCTTTTCTATTCTTCTTCTTCTTTTTTGCCTTCTCTTCTTTTTTGTCTTCTTCTTCTTCTTTTGTCTTCTTTTTCTTTTTGTCTTCTTCTTTTGTCTTCTTTTTCTTTTCTTTTTCTTCTTCTTCTTTGGTCTACTTCTTCTTTTGTCTTCTTCTTCTTTTTTTTTCTTCTTCTTTTTTGTCTTCTTCTTCTTTGTCTTCTTCTTTTTTCTCCTCCTTCTTTTTCTTCTTATTCTTCTTTTTGTCTTCTTCTTCTTTTTTTGTCTTCTTCTTTTTTTGTCTTCTTCTTTTTTTCCTTCTTCTTCTTCTTTTGTCTTCTTCTTCTTCTTCTTTTTTCTCTTCTTCTTCTACTTCTTTTTATCTTCTTCTTTTTTGTCTTCTTCGTGTTTTTGTCTTCTTCTTCTTTTTTGTCTTCTTATTCTTTTGTCTTTTTCCTCTTCTTCTTCTTTTGTCTTCTTCTTCTTCTTTTTTGTCTTCTCTTTTGTCTTCTTCTTCTTTATTGTCTTCTTCTTCTTTTTCTTCTTCTCCTTCTTTCTTCTTTTTTGTCTTCTTCTTCTTTTTCTTTTGTCTTCTTTCTCTTCTTCTTCTTTTGTCTTCTTCTTCTTTTGTCTTCTTCTTTTGTCTTCTACTTTTTTGTCTTCTTTTTTATCCTCTTCTTCTTTATTTGTCTTCTTCTTATTATTTTTTCTCCTTCTTCTTCTTCTTCTTCTTCTTCTTTTTTGTCTTCTTCTTCTTCTTTTTTGTCTTCTTCTTCTTCTTGTTCTTTTGTCTTCTTCCTCATCTTCTTCTTTTGTCTTCTTTTTCTTCTTTTTTTGTCTTCTTCTTCTTCTCCTTTTTTGTCTTCTTCTTTTTTGTCTTCTTCTTCTTCTTTTTTCTCCTTCTTCTTCTTTTTCTTCTTCTTCTTACACCCAACCTCGTGCACTAGTTTACTTATTTTTGAACATAATAATATAGCGTTAATTATTTTTTTTTAAATAAAGCGTTAATAGGTCATTTGATACCGAGGATACCGTAAATGTAAAACCAATGTAGCATATTCAACTAAGATTTTTGTGAGTGTATGTGTCTGTACAGTTATGGTATTGGAGAGTATTGAATGTATTTTCAATATATTTCTTTTATTGGTGTAAATATTAAGGGCTGGAAATTGTGAGTGCTCTTAAGTAGAAACATGATTGTTTCGGATTTTATATTGTTGTTATGATGAGTAATTTATGAGATCATTTTCATTTGTCGATTTTCGGTGGACACTAAGTTCAAGTATAATATATAATAAAGGTAAATAATTGTCTTCTTCCATTTCGTATGTAAATTCTATTGTACTTACTTTATTTACAAGATCAGGTATGTCAGGATTATGTATTTTATTAGAATGTCTCGAATCTGTTCCTTTCCAAAATAGTTTAATTAAGCAATCAACATCTGTCTATATTTCTGAGATGAGGTGTTATGTAAACTATTTACATAAACCTAAGAAATC
Source organism: Acanthosepion lycidas (assembly GCA_963932145.1). NCBI lineage: Eukaryota > Metazoa > Mollusca > Cephalopoda > Sepiida > Sepiidae > Acanthosepion > Acanthosepion lycidas. The sequence continues at coordinate 92,749,082 of OZ010592.1, read as the reverse complement.
AGCACATATGCTAGGCCACAAAAATCTCCTGAACCGACCAAGCATAGAAATGCATACAATATGGGAACCAGTAATAAGGAGTGCCAGAGAAAAGCGATAATAACAACAAAACTTTAAATATGAGCTCTGGTAAAAAAATATGCAATGATGACACCAAAAATTGCCATATGAGCACAGGTAAAAATGGTTGTTGAAGACATTATGTTTATAATACCCAGAAATTCATACACAGATGTCCTCAAGGACACATGGCAAAGTGGATAAAGGGGTTAGTTAGATCCAGTGACAGGACCCAAAGAGCGTGAGTTCAATACCTGGTTACAGCAGTGGAGAACTTGTAGAGGGGAATTAAAAGGAGATAACTGATAACTGACATCCATTCGACATGGCACATGGAACTAGAACAGTCTACCCCAGCGAGCGAAATAAAGGGTTCAGTTCGACATTCCAAACACCTGAAGAAGGCCGGAGCGTACAACGGCCGAAACGTTGTGATAAATATGGCAACAAAAATGAGGACGATAGTGAGAATAATGTAAATAGTAAGCAATCAGCATAATTCCGATATAGTGATGGTGCTCTATATATACCTATGCTCCTGACTTACCTGCTCTCTCGATCGTGCCGAATTTTATATCCAGTTGGTAATAAAACTGTACAACCTGATACAATATGGATATATATATATATATATATATATATATATATATATATATATATATGAAAAGATCTCCGATTTAACCAGTAGAGAAGACAATACTTATGAATCAAAAATGACAATAGGAAAACTGGTAATTGCTGACGCGTTTCATCCGATGTGGACTTTATCAAAGCAAAATACGAAAAAAAAATAAAAAGTCCACATTGGACGAAACGCGTCAGCAATTACCAGTTTTCCTATTGTCATTTTTATTCATAAATATTTATTTATCACAGAATCTGCATTTAGGTCAACACAATTTTTAAGTTTCTGTTTTTTTTTTTATTTCGATTTAGCAAGCATTAGTTTTGTGCAACAAGAATAAAACCTTCATTGTCAGCTTTAAAACCCTACATGACATAACCGCTGTTGAGTACAGGTTTTGTCTATATCATCTTGTTTGGTATGGGAAGCATATTTACCATGAAGAGGACTATGGTTTCTGTATTTGGCACAGTTGATTTCCCAATATGGGAAGGAATAAATATTTATTTTGTACGACTGTCTCTTAGTCGGCGAAGGAAGAGCACCATGTCTGAAGGGGAAGCACTGACTCTCCTAGTCCTAGTTAATCACAATCATGACCCATTCATTCAATACAATATGCTCATTTGCCAAAAGAAATTGTCCATCTCCTCTTAATACAACAGATACCGCAATACCATATATTCACAAGGGAGTGGGCACCTCCAGGCAGTGTAATGATTAGCAAACTTGTCTTGCTCGAACAATTACGACTGAGTAGTGAGTGCCATCCTCACTGGGTGACTCATACTTTCGGCCTTGTGCCACATCTAAGCTACGCTTAGAAAATCACTCTATTCACAAGGGATCTACGAAACACACCTTGATGAAAAAAATTGTGCAGTTTATAATGTCTCATTTTTTACATTTTTCTTTCTTTTCCCTATAAAATATATATAAAAATGTTCATAATGCATGAAATCCTAGGGGGCTGGGGTGACTTCCCCCATCCCCACCTCCCAAAAAAAGAAATAAAAAATTAGGCAAAAACCAATCAGATGTTAGAAGGACCCGTCCACCCGTCCAAATAATGAATGTCGGCTCTGAATTCGACAGAATCAAGTGCGTACTCACTAATGGAATGGCAAAGAAAAAAAATAATTAGTAGAGTCGGTTTTGGTTTGGTTTATTTTGTTTTACGGCATATCAACCTCAATGGGTTATTTAATGCCGTCAAGATTTTTATTGCTGGTAATATTTTTTATCTATCTATCTATCTATCTATCTATCTATCTATTTTTATTGCTGGTAATATTTTGTTTTGTCAAAAATCTATTTCTGCTAATATTTTTCCTTCAAAATTGTATTGCTGGTAATATTTTTTTTTTCAAAAACGTATTGATGGTAATATTTTTTTTCAAAACATTATTGATGGTAATATTTTTTTTTCAAAAACGTATTGCTGGTAAAATATATTTTTTTAAAAACTTATTAATGGTAATATTTTTTTCAAAAATGTATTGATGGTAATATTTTTTTTTCAAAAACCTATTAATAGTAATTTTTTTTCAAAAACATATTGCTAGTAATATTTTTTTTCAAAAACATATCGCTGGTAATAGTTTTTTTTTTCTATTGCTGTAATATTTTTTTATAAAATATTTCTGGTATAAAAAAATCAGTGGAGTGGGGAAAAAAAGTCTGACTAAGCCGAGATGAAAAAAAGGGGACAAAAACAAAGTGGGAAGAATAGGAATCTCGACATGGATCATAAGAAAAGAGAATGCTGCGAACAGGCCAGGAAGAACACTTATTCACATTTACTAGCGACACATAAAACAGTCTAACTTAACAAGAAGGTTGACAGGAAAGCGCCTCGTTGTGATCTTAAAAGAGCAAATCAAGGTCATCCCCATTCGTGCGAAGCAGGCTCGCCACTGATACCTATCTTTCGCTGAAATCTGTGGATATCAAACACTTTCTATCATATCTGATCTTCATCCTGAGTTGATGCCCAAAGAATCCAACCAGATCTTGAAGATAATACCGTTCAAGATTCCCTCCATTCACGATGTTCAAACTACCATTCTTATCACAGCTAGCAACATGAGAAACACCATCCCTTTCACCCCAGAGAGCAGGGGCGACATTGTCACAGGCGTATCAATGGACACATACTGATCGGGAAAATTACGAGCCATCAACTCGCCGACATAGTCCCGGAAAGGGCGCACCTGAGGACAATTGTAGAAGGCGTGCGAAGCCGTTTCTTCTAAACCATGGTCACACAGTCGAACAAATCCGCCCAACCTCAATCTGAAGGCAACGTCATTAAGAGGCAGCACATTACGAGTCAATAAACAGGTAAGCCAAAACTCGGGGTTGCTGAGGTAGTTCGCCGATGGCGCCCCAGCGTAACACTGATGCCGATAAGCCGAGCCGACTACAAAGGTTGTCCGTCGCGACTCCCTCCACTAAATCACGATACAATAGCATACAAGGCTGTGAAAGGTTAGTGGACCGAGGAAGAGGCCATAAGGCCGCCCGACATTCTCGCAGGAATTTCGACTGATTCTGAGGCTTACGTTGCTGCTCAGAGAAACTTGAGTCCGGATCTTTCGACTTAAGCGATTCGCGGCTGACTTTTCGAATTCTCTGGCTTCGGGATGAGAGGAACCCAAACGAGGCTATACCGAAGGCCAGAATTGCGTTTAGGGAGCTAGACAAGCTCAACCCCGGATATGTGAGGTCGATGGGGAAATTTTACTCAAAACTAATGTCTCGGAATCGCCCCATGTAAAAAACGGCTTTGTGCCACATCCTGCTTTGCGGGGAAGCTAAGGTAAATAACCTTAGTCTAGATCTGCCTTAACTACTAGACAGATATTCTGTGCTTGCTTGGTTTACCTTGCTGTTGTGTACAAATGCCAAGTCCTAGTTTGTGAATTCTTTTGCCTTCTTCTCAATTTCGATTTGTTTTAGCCATATTGTTTGCTTGCTTGCATAATTTTTTGCTGTTTCATCTATTCGACCTTTTTTTACTTTTCGTTGCAAGATTAATTCTGTTCGTGTTATTTATCTTACACTCTAACAATAGCGTTTAACTCATCTCATTAGGGGCACAGGAATAGGCCCTGTTTTAATGACAAATCGTCAGCTTCTAGTGGAGAACATTAACGTCTCGATAATGGTATTATTTTTTCTCCGTTACAACTTTTGGAATAAGGAGTTTTGATTTCCCAATTTGACCAAGACAGAGACGAAAATGAGAGATGATAAATAGGGTGTTACAAACTACACTAGAGAGCAGTTTGAATTTACTCAACAACCCACAAGCGCAGGTTGTGATACAAGGCCGTTTTAATGTACACCGCATACACCCGGGCTAGGAACAAAAATTCGTCGGTTCCGCTGGACTCGATGCATCTTCCGACCCTTCTCTCTGTAGTGCAATGTGAGAACGCGGCCTCGGGCTGCTGTTCCCCAGGTCTGGACGCCTCTCGGTATAATGTTTCTCAGCTGCGACTCAATCCTTTGACGGAGCGATGAGAGGGCGCGTCCTCAGGTAGCTGTTCCCCAGGGCTGGGTACCTCTCGGTATAATTTTCCTCAGTTGCCCCTCTGTCCTTTTATCGTGGCTTGTTATATTGGTGATAAAATCAGCAGAAAATAAGTAAAAGTATACATTGGAGTAACAGACGGACACTGGAAACAAAGAAATTATACACAAAAACAAATATTAAATATGCGAACAGTAAAATCCTTTCTAAGTATATCTGGGAAATTGAAAACAAAACGCACATCACACCAAAAATGTCTCGGAAAATAAGGAAACAGCCTACAACAACCAATCCAAAACTTGCAAACTTTGCTTGGAGGAAAAATAGTTATCATTACCTTCCCAGACTGAAATAAATTATTAAATAAACGATCCGGACTCATTGCAAAATGCAGACATGAAAACAAATTTTTACTACGTTACTTAAAAATCGAAAACTGAAAAATAAAATACAATAAAATAAATAAATAAACAAAATGACAATAAAATAAGCAAAATAAATTAACCTAAAGAAATTACCAAATCACACCCATTAGAATAGACGAAATAGAATAAATAAATAAAAAATAAAAAACAAAATCAAAGAACCTAAATAAATAAAGTAAATAATAAACAAATTAACAAGCCATTATGACCAAAATATTAGTTAGACTATAAAAATCAAAACCAAAAATCCGACGAAAAATATTGCTATAACTGTTATATAAAAGATAAAAAATATTACATTACTTAAAAATTGAAAACCAAAAAGAGTAAATAAAAATATACATTATAATAAATAAATAATAAAAAACAAGTAAAATAAATTAATCCATATTAATCCAAATGAATAAATAAATAAACAAATTAACAAACCGATCCCGATAAATTAACAGTTAAAAAAAAAACAAGATAATCAATCCAAATAAATAAATGAAGTAATAAAACAATTAAAAACGGGTCCAGCCAAAATAATAGAATAAACTACAGCAATCAACCACAAAATTGAATAAATATCTTTAATTATCTTCCCAAATCAAAACAAAACTATTAAAGAAGCGATATAAACAATTTTTTCTACGTTAATAAAAACACCGATGAAAGTAAAAATAAATAAATATATAAGATAAGAAATAAAAAGTAAAAATAAAAATAAAAAATAAATAAAAACAAGCAAAATAATTTAACCCAAATAAATAAATAAACAAATAAACGACTTCCGGCTAAATTACCGCCAAAATAGACTGCCCACAATGCACCACTGACCCGTATATATAAATAGCCGAGGAAAAAACATGAAACAGCCTGTTACCTCTAAGTGTTGACATCAATGTTCACTTTATATATATATATATATATATATATATATATATATATATATATATATATATATATTAATGGGAGGGAGTGTGAATATTAGATTTCTTTCATTTATCGACAGAATTTACCAGCTGTTCCAGCGTTACAATGTCCACTCGTCGGGAGATGGTGGGGAAAATGCAATAGCAAACAGATAATGAAAAGAATAATCGACCTTAAAACTTGCTACGTGCATCTGTCCAGCATTTTGACACAGGAGGAGATTTCCTCGGTATTAAATCTAACAAGGTCGAAAATTCGATTAGTAGAGAATTTAAAATAACAGAACTTGTGATCTGGCTGATAATATACAAAATTCCGATATAGATGTTTTAAGACTATAACACAGGAAATGCAAAATCGAAGTTTAGCATAAAAATTATATAATTTCAAGTGAAAGCTGGTGATAATAATAATAATAAATTTCACGGTTTTCCAATTTTAATATTCTGATGGATCTTAATTCTTAATGATTGAATGGCGGTAATACCCCCATAAATCACCCTATCGCATCGATCAAAAGCAATCGATTATGTTTGCTATTGTATTATTTTGTTGATGTTGTTAAGCTCAAATAATAATAATTAACAATTTCAACAATATATTGCAATAACAAACACAATCATTTAATATTTATGAAGTATTATACGGTGACGTTAAACGCTTTTGTCTTCCCTTTGTTTCTTTGTTTCTTTGTTTCTTTCTTTGTTTCTTTGTTTCTTTGTTTGTTTCTTTCTTTCTTTCATTCATTTTCTTACTGAAACCAAGCAATGTCTTCTCGCCGTTTCCATGCGATCAAAATGGAATAGTCCATAATTTATGAGGTATTGGTAGGAGACGTCTTATTGAAGAAATCTCTCGCTTCTTCATTGGATGGTGTTTTTCTATAGGCTTCGCTGATTTCTTCATTTCCCTTTAGAATTTTCTCTGTTAATTTTCAAGGGGTCATTTTAATTATACAAATGTATTTCTTTTCACGTTTCTCGCCATTCTTTCTGCTTTCAGATGCTTTGTCTTAAAACATTTTTTATATTAACAATGTCGTTTTGTTCTTTCATATTCATGATTCATTTTATAGTAATCTCCTTTTCACTATTATTCCTTTTGATTCTTCTTCTTTGTGTCGTGTCCCTCCAGGACGTGAACGATCATGACTCTCCACAATTTTCTTTTCTCTTTTTGTTATCTTTCCTAATCGCTTTTTGATCATCCATTTTCACAAGATCCTTAACTAAGTTTTGAATTACTTTCCTTTGACCTTCTGGTATTTAATACGTCCTGTGAGTATCGGATTTTCTAAACCTACCATCCTTATTATATGCCCGAGAAAATAAGAACTAAATTATAAAAGAAAGTTCATCAAACAGTACCATATTGTTTCCTATCCCATTCTTCCCAGAATAATTCCGTGGGAGAGAAATCGGGAGATTGAGGTGGCAATGTCAAAATTTCCAAAGTTTTCTTCCTTTTTGAGTCGACGTAATTTTGATATAATTTAGAAGAGTGTTTTGCATCATTGTCTTGTGGAAAGGTTATTTTTTCCAATGATGCATAAAACATAGAAATGTTCGTTTATTGATGATTCCCTTGAACGCAATCAAATACCCAAGCCTCTCTATCAAATACCCAAGCTT
>OZ010592.1:92671888-92736888 GCA_963932145.1 Acanthosepion lycidas | reverse complement strand
AATAATATTGCCAGCTATACGTTTTTTGGAAAAAATAATGTTGCCAGCTATACGTTTTTGAAACAATAATGTTGCCAACTATACGTTTTTGAAACAATAATGTTGCCAGCTATACGTTTTTTTGGAAACAATAATGTTGCCAGCTATACGTTTTTGAAACAATAATGTTGCCAGCTATATGTTTTTTTGGAAACAATAATGTTGCCAGCTATACGTTTTTGAAACAATAATGTTGCCAGCTATACGTTTTTGAAACAAATAATGTTGCCAGCTATACGTTTTTGAAACAATAATGTTGCCAGCTATATGTTTTTTTGGAAACAATAATGTTGCCAGCTATACGTTTTTGAAACAATAATGTTGCCAGCTATACGTTTTTGAAACAATAATGTTGCCAGCTATACGTTTTTGAAACAAATAATGTTGCCAGCTATACGTTTTTGAAACAATAATGTTGCCAGCTATATGTTTTTTTGGAAACAATAATGTTGCCAGCTATACGTTTTTGAAACAATAATGTTGCCAGCTATACGTTTTTGAAACAATAATGTTGCCAGCTATACGTTTTTGAAACAATAATGTTGCCAGCTATATGTTTTTTTGGAAACAATAATGTTGCCAGTTATACGTTTTTGAAACAATAATGTTGCCAGCTATACGTTTTTGAAACAATAATGTTGCCAGCTATATGTTTTTTTGGAAACAATAATGTTGCCAGTTATACGTTTTTGAAACAATAATGTTGCCAGCTATACGTTTTTTTGCAAACAATAATGTTGCCAGTTATACGTTTTATGCCAACAATAATGTTGCCAGGACAAAATAGGCATTTAAAATTCATATAAACTGGATTTTGCATTAAATAAGCCACAGTGGTTGATATGCCATAAAACCCAAACAAACAAACAAACAATAAATGCTCTGTTTATAATAAACAGTATTAAACAACATTTTTTTATAAACAGAGCATTTACTTAAATATTTGTATCTATAAAAAGAATGTTAAACATAAAAATGGCTTAAAATAATTGTCGGAGTTTGCCCATTTCATAATATATATATATATATATATATATATATATATATATATATATATATATATATATATATATATATAAGTGAACATAGAAGTCAACACTTAGAGGTGACAGTCTGTTTCATGCCAGACGCAATCGTTAGGCCTCATATATATATATATATATTAGGAAAATTAATGCCAAAGCGGATTATTTTTTGTACGACGCCTTTGACCCGTTACAAGTTCATCGGAATAAAGTGAAGTTTGGTTAATGTAAACAATAGGGGAGGGACGTTGACATGTTAAACTTTTAAATTTTAATTTTAAATTTAAGCTTTTTAAGTTCTTTTTTTTTTAGAAACAGGGATAAAAATAATGTTAAATGTTGAAATATTCAAAGTTAAGTACACTCTAAAATAATAATGACACTAAATTTGTATGCAAAGGAAAAATATATTATGAATAATTTGAAAGCGTTCATAAATTTAATTTTTTTGCAAACTTAACGATATTTTTACGTCTCTTTATAAGTACATATTGATAAATAACATTTTTACATTTAGTTTAATAAAAACACATCGAGGATGAAAAGATTTAATAAAGAATTTTTTTCATTTTCTTGATAGCTAGCTAGGTAGATAGATAGGTAATGAACAGACAGGGATAGATAGATAGATAGATAGATAGATAGATAGATAGATAGATAGATAGATCCCTGTGCAAATTAATTGAAACAACCGCTTTAGTTTCCTTTCTTTCACCATACAACCATCACTGCCCCTAATTAATATGTCTGACGCTCAACTCCACGAGAACACTTCTTTGCAACTGCTCGGTCTTATATTGACTGCTGACCGAAGATGGAACAAATACATTGAATTAATAGCTTCGTCCTCCGCAAGGAAATTTGGCTCCTTGTGCCGCGGCAGGAATTTTTTCTCGCCGGAGTCGATCCTTCAAATCTACAAATCAATCATTCGCTCTTGCATGTAGTATTGCTGCCATATATGGAGCCCCTTCTGTTTGTCTCAAGGTTCTTGATAAGATCCAGAGACGGATATGCAATGTAATTGGCCCTGATCTGGCATCTCGTCTGCAGTCGCTCTCTCACAGACATGCCATCGTCTCCTTCTGTCTTCTTTCATGGTGACTGCTCCGATGAGCTGTTTTCGCTGGTTCACAGACTTCATGAATTTAATCGTTCTGGTAGGCTGGCATCTCGCTTCACCCTTTCACTGTCGAAACTGTTAAATGTAGCCGTCTTTTCTACTCCAATTGCTTCATGTCTCGCATTTCTCGCTTGTGGAACTCTCTTCCTTTTTCCTGTTTTCCTGATAGCTATAATCTCCAACTATTCAAATGTAATGTCAATCGACTTCTCCAGATACCCTGATCTATTCCCCTATCCTTCTCCTCATCCTTTCCTCTATCACTCCTATTTTCTCTCGTTACAACTCTCTGTAGCCACTTGCGTGCTAGTGGTTTCCCGCCTTGCTTGGGGTGAAACGGTAAAAAAAATAAATACAGTCAGTTTTAGATCAACTGGAGTGACAGGGTGTAATAGATTTCAATTTTTTTCTCTGATTAGGTAATTTGCAATGGTGCGCCGTAATATGAATCTATTTTCAGGGTGTGTGATGAAATTAGTTTAGCCTTGAAAAATACTGTCATCCGTGACTGCATCAGACTTTTAGCACGCCCTGACACTATTGTCTTGACTGTCGATTAGTTGTCCTACAGCCATTGTCTGCGATGGACGTTACTCCAAGGAGGCGTACGAATATGGTAATGCTGCACGAGCACAATGGCATGCCTTACCAGTGAGCAAATCAAAGTACAATTGATTGGCCCGGAAATTCTCCTGATTTAAATCCAATTGAGAATCTGTAATCAACCTGCAAGGAACGACTAACATGTGCACTCGGTCATGTTTCATTGGAAAAATATGAAATAAATAAATAATAACGGAATTATTTCAATTTGAACAAGAGTTTATTTTATTTATATCAGAATTTTTTACATATTGTTAATCATTTCACCTGAAACATTGCGACAAATCAACTAAGACACAAGTGGTGACTGAGTGTGAGAGAATATGAGAAGAAAGAGACATCATTATAGGAGATTGTGAGAACAATAAAAGATCAAGGATTAAGCAAACCTAATTAAGTTGAAGGAAAAGCAAGACGCTGAAAGAGAGTTTCAGAAGTGTGATATGCATGGCAAGGAACTGTTAACATAGAACTTTCGGTTACATCTAGCAATTTCAGCTGTAGAATGATGAGACCTATCTGCCAAACTCCGCTTAAATTCAGAAATCAATTAATTTTCTCGTTTTGAATTCCTTTCTTAATAATTTATTTTTCGTGTTTAAATTTCTAATGATTGCATCTTTTTCCCTGTCGGTTGACCGTCTAACTTTGAATAAATATGTCGGCTTCATCTTGATTAAATAGTTATATAGTTTGTGACACACTAGCTTGTCCATCAGCATGGTTTGTGCGTATATTTCTGTTTATTTCTCTCTTTGATATCTGCTGATTGCCCAACGACTGCTGATCGCTGTTATCTAATATCAGTCCTCCTATATGGCAATCTCCTCACAGATGAAGATCAATATTTGTCTGGTATAAGATTATTTAAATGAAGCACGTTGTTTGATTCTAACTCACTTAAGTTGCACGGGTTTTTGAAACTCTCTTGCCTGGTTTATTTTTTAATCGGACTGGGAATCGAAATTGTTGATCTCGCTCAACAGTGCGCGAATAACTGAGATTCCATTCAGAGGACTACGGTCTGAAGAATCGACACGAAACCAGCCCATTGCCTACCTGAACGCAGCGAAAGAGAAAAAAAGTATACTGTCTTTTTCTGTGATGTTTTTCTAAGCGTAGCTTAGATGTGGTACAAGGCCGAAAGTATGGAGCAGACAGCGAAGATCGAACTCATACTCACTTGTAATTGTTCTAGCTAGATAAACTTACTAACTATAAAATAACGTCGAGGAGCTAGTTCCTCTTTTTGGAGGTCGTATTCTTTCAGAACTCAGGCTCTTCAAACTTCTTATCTCGTGTAACGATTAGCAGTTTTTTTTCCTTTTGCTAATATATTTAGCTACCCCCTTCACGAAGATTACATGTGGCACAAGGACGGTTTAACGTAGGTTCTCCGAGCTCATAGGCTCAGCCAAAAATATTCCCTTTCGAATCCGTATAAACGAGCTCAGGGTGAGTCCACCTCCCCGAACGAGACTGTCCTTCGGCGGAGGCTCGTTCTGGTTCCTTTCTGCCTGAAGGGAGAGAGTTCGACTGTTTAGCTGGAAAAGGTCGCAGTTTTTTTCTTTTGCTAAGCCTCCCATCCCTGATCTACCATCTATTTACACACGCTTGTCAGGTAAGTGGCTCGATGTCTTCCGCTTTCTCTGTTGCCTCAATATGGCCTCTGAGGGTTAATATTCAAAGCTTCATTATGTGATTTCAGCTGTCTTTTTCTTGATTCTGAGTAAAGGTTTTTCTTTCTGACATTGTTTTACTTTAAGACTTATTCGCTCCGTCTATGGAATTTTCAGTATCCGTCTAGTTTTTTTAATCATCCACCCAGCATTCAGTGACATAAAATATGATGGATAACACATAGCAATCCTGTGGTCTTTTTCAACGATTTTTTCCTCTTTTCCTGCAACTTGTGTAACTTTTGGAATGCTTTTTTCATTGTCATATTTTGTCATTCTCTGTTAAAAACGCCTTCCAAATATTTAAACTTCTGCACCTGCTTGATGTTTATATCTCAAATTCGTAACTCGCATCTTGGTTTGTTTTCTCTTGCACATGACCACATGCTCAGTTTTCTTGCAGTTAATAGTTTTTCTTTTTTTTTAATTAAGAGAATTGGATATTTTCCAGATGTCTTAATGGGTTCCTTTAGCAGTTAAAACAACGGGTGGGTTATTGTTGATTTTGGTATATTTAAATTTAAATCTTGTTGTAAATATTGGAGAATAGCTTAGAAAAAACCTAATGTCATTATGTTCTTGCTTTACGGCAGTGGTTTCCAACCGATTTTGGTCCTTGCCCCACTTTTGTATTTCTAAAATTCTCGTGCCACCGCTAATATTTAATTCTTATATATTCAAAATTCTACTGCAATTGACGTAAAGGAAGCTTAAAAGGCCATTAAGTTGGTCTCTAAACAAGCATCCAAAGACCATAGCGTCCATGAAAATAGTTTTTTTTTTGTTTGTCTTTTTAAGCGTTTCACCCCAAGCAAGGCGAGAAGCCACTAGGACGCAAGGGGTTACAGAAAATTTGGAGCAAGATCAGATAGGAGTGATAGAAGAAAGGATGAGGAGAATGGTAGTGGATAGATCAAGGTAACTAGAGATGTCGATTGACATTACATTTGAATAGCTGGAGATTTCGCTCTCAGGGAAACTGGAATAGGGAAGGGAGTTCCTCAGGCGAGAGGTGCGAGACTTGAAGCTATTGAAGTTGAAGAGACGGCTACATTTAGGAGTTTTGACAGTGAAGAGGTGAGAACGGGATTCCAGCCTCGTAGGGCGCTTGAACTCATGAAGTCTACGAACCAGCGAATGCCGCTCCTCGGAGCAATTGCCATGAAAGTATTTGTAAAACTGACAGAGAGAGGCGACGGCGCGTCTGTGAGAAAGTGACTGTAGACGAGATGCCAGAGCAGGGCCAATTATATTGCATATCCGCCTCTTGAGCCTATCAATGACCCCGACGCAAACAGAAGGGGCTCCAGACCATATATGGCAGCAATACTTCATGCAAGGACGAATTGCTCATTTGTAAATCTGTAGGATCGATTCCGGGGAGAAAAATTTCCTGGCGCGGGACAGCCAGCCAGCCAACTTTCCTTGCGGTGGACGAAGCAATTGACTCAATGTATTTGTTGCATCTCAGGTCAGCAGTCAACGTGAGACCGAGCAGTCGCAGAGAGGTGCTCTCGAGAAGTTGAGCGTCAGACATTCTAATGGAGGGCAGGGAAGGATCTCTGTGGTGATTAATAGAGAGCAGTATTGTTTTTGAAGCATTAAAGTTGACCAGCCAATTACTGCCCCAGATCACAACCGATTGGAGGTCCTTTTCGAGACGCACGGCCAGGTTAGCTTTGTCAGTGACTCTAGATTTGTTTTTGAGGCAGGAATAAATTGTGGTGTCATCCGCGTAGATGCCAACTTGGGAATTTATGGCGTCAGGAAGGTCTTTTATGTAGATAAAGAATAGAGTGGGGCCTCGGATGGAGCCTTGAGGAACACCTGCGTTCGTGGGATAGGAACTGGAGGAGAATCCGTTGAAAACGACCTTCAATTCACGGTTTGACAGGAATGATTGTATTAGGTCAAACAATTGACCCGTAATGCCATAACCATGGAGCTTGCAAAGAAGGCCGGCCTGCCAAACCCTATCAAACGTTTGGAGATGTCTAGGGCCACGGCACAAGCTTCCCTGTTATTTTGAAGAGCTTGGTAGACAGTTTCAGTGATGGCCGTAAGCACATCAGCTGTAGATCGGGCAAAGCGGGAACATATTGCTTGTCTGTGAGCAGATCATGGGACGTGAGGTAGTTAACCACTTCGGTATTGATTAGGGCTTCGAAGACTTTGCCGAAGAGGGGTAGGAGACTGATAGGACGGTAGTTAGAAGGGTCAGAAGGGTCGCCAGAGTTATTGAAGACAGGAACAATCGAAGAGGTCTTCTAGCAGTCAGGAAAACAAGATTCCTTGAGGCAGTAGTTGCATAGTTTAGAGAGGGCGGGCGCCAGTTCAGGCGCGCATTTCTTCAAGACAATGGCAGGTTTCCCATCTCCACCACTAGCCTTGTTGGGGTCTAAATTGGAGATAATGCCCAATACCAAAGACGGGGTTATGTGTAACCCACTCAACAGGGCCTCCGTTCTAAGAGGGAAGTCGGGTATAGGTACACCGGAAGAGTTGAGCGTTGAGTTGAATGAAAAATTCCGAGCAAAGCATTCAGCCTTGTCGGTAGAGGAGGTCAGGACTTTGAACTGGTTGAACAAAGGAGGTATAGAGGGTTTGCAATTGTTCAGTACGCTCTTGCAGAGATGCCAATAATCTTTGGAGCCAAATTTGTGAGATGCAATACGCTCCTTCATCCGAGCAGCAAATAGTGACTTAGCATCGTTGAGGACACGCTTACACTCGTTACGGGCGGAGGCAAAGAGACGTCTATTGCAGTCAGACATATCGCTACGAAATAGGTGAAAGAAATGCTTCCTATGGGCGATGGCGGCTGAGCAAGCAGCGGAGAACCAGGGGGAGGAGCGCGACTTGACCCTATATTTCCTTGAGGGGATGAAATCGTCGATTCTAGCTTTAACCCAGGATGAGACCTCAGAAGCACATTCTTGGACGGGGAGGGTAAAGACAACATCCCAGGGGACATCGCGGAGGAAACCACGAAACGCGTCCCACTCAGCTCGTTGATAGTAGAACGAATTTCTAGTGGTAGGAGGTTCTTTGAAGTGGGGGAGTTTAAGGATATGTTAACAGATACTACCGCATCATCAGAGTTACCAAGAGGGCAGAGTTGCGTGGCGTTACAGGACTCGGGGATAGAGGTGAAACACAGATCGAGAAGAGAGGCTTTACCTTCCCGGTTGAAGGCAAAACGAGTGGGGAAGTTAACTATCTGCGTGAGGGATTGTGAGACTGAAAAATTGAGCGTTTGAATGCCTGCCTGTCAGTCGTAGCATTCTTAAGCCACTTCGTATGATGGGCGTTAAAATGGCCAAACTTAAATATGTGAGCAAACGGGTGGAGGGAGAGAGCCTTGTCTATGCTGTCAGAAGTGCTATCAAGTATTCCACAGTCTTGAGAGGATGGAGAGCGCTAAAGGAAGAAGAGAAAGCTTACCGCATTGAGAAGAGATAGTCGGAGACACATGTACGACTGGTCTGGCGATTCGAGAGACAACTCTCTGGCCAGAGGGAGATGGTCCTTGATATAGACACCAAGGCCGTGCATGTGGGTTAGAGCGTCTTTTCTGAGGAGAGGAAGGTAGCCTGGTATCGAGAGATCAGAGGAGGGTATAGACGAGACAAGGTTGGTCTCACAGAGAGCCAGTATATCCGGGCAGTTTGCAGTGAGGAACGATTCCATACTGTAGAAGTTTGTTCTAATGCCACGGATGTTGGAGAACGAAATGTTGAGGGATTTAGGTGATTTATGAGGGGCTAGTTTAGGATTACTTTTTCGGTCTTTATAAGACATGTGGAATTTTGGTTGGAAGATGAGAAGGCCCGAAGTAAATGAAGCAGACAGTTATCGACCGTGACGTTGGCAGAGAAGAGTTGGTACAGCCTGCATCATAATGTGGCCTCAGGGTTGCCCACCGGTGGTGTCTGCAGGGACACCTTTCCATGCGCAGCATGGTACTACAAACACCCCGGTATTATACAACTGTTGACAACAGCAACCAGAGAACTGTCAACCGTGTACCCTCAGAATGAAGAGGTGATAGAATGATTAGGACAAAAATGTGTTGCTATGGTCAAACAGATTGACGAGTAGGGGGAGAAAAAAAATAAAAAAAAATAAAACTAAAATTTAAAGATTAAAAAAAATAGAGAAAAAGTGTTTGTCCGCTTTCTTCCTCATGATAACAAGTGAATGTACGGCTTATCTTAAGTCCAAGCATCGACCTGGTAGGGGGGCGGGGATCAACACTTGCTGCCCTGTGTGAGTATAATTTCGCTCTACCGAAAACTCATTTTGATTTTTTTCTATTTTTTAATTCTTTATTTTTTTATCTTTAAATTTTATTTTATTTTTTATTTTTTTCTCCCTCTACTCGTCAGTGCGTTTGACCATAGTAATACATTTTTGTCCTAAACATTCTAACCTATTTGATGGTTTAATTAGAAATCCCGGTTCGAAAGAAAAATCAAAGAAAGGGAAAATTGAATGTCTTTGGCTAGATTCGAAAGTGTCTCGTCAGTATTCTCATGATGTAGTGGCCGAATCTTCTTGCTTGATAAATTGTCTGAACATGGAATTGTTTTCGCCGTTTTTTTCTCCTGTTGTTTTTAATTTTATTGAAAGCATGTCTCCCAAGCCCACTATTTGGTGAGGGTGGAGGATTGGAAGTGATCCCTCCCTACATATATAGTTTCAAAATATATAATAGAGAACTGAAAGGCAGAAATATAAAATATTTGAATGAAATCTTATTCTGTAATATACTTTGATCCTTTTAATCCTGAAATAATAATGCAAAATGAAATTTGAGCTCATCACAAAATGACTGTTAGTGAGATCCTTGTGCGTCATGCCTGCTACCGATAGATTTTATATTAGGTACCTATTTAGTCAGGTTAAGCCTCAAGTCTCCTCGTTTAGTGATATCCAATCGATTTCTTTTCTTCAATAACAAATCATTTACAGCAGTAAAGCCGCATTCAGCTAAATATGAAGATGGAAATGTTTACAACAAATTTGTTGCAAAGGTGGTTGAATTTGGGTATTTATTTATTTATTGTCTCAACAGAAAGCCTTGCCATCACTCCTTTTATATTGAATAAAGTTTTAAACAGACTCATCATTTTGCATCCCCAAGAGTTCTTCTTGGTACTGCATTGAGACATCAGAAATATACACTAGCATAGACTCATTAGAAAACAATTCATTGTTAATAACTAATTCTCGAATTGACCCCTTGTTCTGTTGGTATAGTAAGACGAAGTCTGCACATCCTACGCATGCCCCACCAAAATATTAATATGCCCCACCGGTGGGAATCATTGCTTTAAGGTAACGTCTTTGAGTTTTCGTTTGCTTCTTTCTCTTTTCTTTATGGTTTCTTTCCTTTATTTTCCCAGTCCTGGGTATGACGATAAACTACATCTGCGTCCTTGGTAAGACGATAAACTAACTTCCAGGAGCAAGGCGTTTGATCAGGAGGTTTTGAGGAGCGTGGAACCAGCTCTTAATTGCTGATGTTACCAGGTCCACCCTGACCCGGTGTGGTAGCACCTGATAGGGTCCCTGCTATGGGAAAAAAAGTTAACCCCGAAACTGTGGTGAAAACACTATGAAAGTGTAAAAATAGGTTTTAATACCAGAAATACTTCGTAAAAATTATTACCAGCAATAAATTTATGTAGAAAAAAAAATCTATTACCAGCAATATACTTTTGAAGGAAAACTTTTGACAAAAACAAAATATTACCAGCAAAATAAATTTTGCCAGCATTAAATAACCCATTGGTATAGATATGCCTTAAAACAAAAGAAACCAAAATCAAACTTTATTTTTCGTCTGACATAAAATTGGAGACTAGAATTAATGTTGTTCTGAGGAAAATCAAGAATTTATTTCTTACTCAGGGCAAAAGAGATTTCAGAACAAACTCCCATAGTGTTCCACGTAAATTATTTGTAACTACCAAAATAGTTTCGACTTAGATGAGGAAAAATAAGGAAAATATCTGTGATCAAAATAGCTACATATAAGTCTTTAATAAATCAACTTGCTAACAAATACATCGTTCTATATACACTCTTTATATACCATGCAGCCTGTATGTATAAATCCTGATATTATTATCTTCTTTTATATGCTGTGTCCGTAAATTACATGGGTTATCATGGCTCTCTACGACTTCCTATCCTTTGTAGCTGTAAGCAGCACATGTCTCCGTAATATCTTTCCCAGTCCTTGCTCTGCCATCTTGTTACACGCACTCGTTAGGTATATTTCTCACAGTTTTTCCTGTGTCTCTCTTTCCCCGTAAAATTCCGAAAGCGCTTTTTCGTTATTATGTATTCCAGAATGTTCAACTTCATTCCTGCTCATATGTTCCGCTCATGGTATTCTCATCATTCTTTAGTTGAATTACATCTCTGTTGCCTCAAAACTCCTATTCCTTTGTGAGAAAATTGTCTAGAATTCACTGCTATATGTAAGCGTTGACATTGCATAGAAATTGGGCGCGTTTTACAATTATTTTAAAACATTTTTTTTCTTTTTTATGTCGAAGGACGTTCAGGCCGGTAAATGTTGTTTAATACTGTTTATTATAAACAGAGCACTTACTTAAATATTTGTATCTATAAAAAGAATGTATAAACCTAAAAATGTCTTAAAATAATTGTCCATTTCATAATGTGTGAAGTCATTTGTTTTACATTTGGTACGCTTTGAGCAGATATGAATGTACGTGAGAGATCCGTGGAAGATTGAAGTTCAAAAGCAGCAAAATCAACTTGCCATTCGAACGATTCTCCGTGGCTCGATCGGTTATGGCACGTCAGGCTAAATGACGGTTCCGTATAGGATACAGGTTCGATTCCTGTATGAAAATTTCTCGGACATTCAGGGCGGTAAATGTTATAAATACTGTTTATTATAAAACAGAGCATTTACTTAAATATTTGTGTCTATAAAAAGAACGTATGAACATAAAAAAATGTCCTAAAATACATACATACATACACACCTACATACATATATATATCAGTCGATCTCAAGAATGCAACATTGATTAAAAAATAAATTACTTACTTAGACGGAAAGTTCTTGAGAGTGCAGCTATAGATTCTTCCCAAAATGTTAACCTACACTCTGATTTTTTTCCGAATATCTCCTTCTTTAAAAGAAATACTCTTTCCCAAGCCAATATATATATATATATATATATATATATATATATATATATATATATATATATATGATCAGAAAAAAAATTAAATTAAAAGACCTTCAATTATTTTAATACATACATAAATTAATCATGAAAACAACATAATAAATAATATTAGGTTGGTGCAAAAATAATTTCGTTTTCTAACATATGTTACTATGTGAGAAAACGAAATTATTTTTGCACCAACCTAATAATTATAGTAAAAAATATATACCATAGTTTACATTGCGCACACAGTTAGCTTTAATTATATTTTATAAACTAAATGTGATAAATACATGCTGTATATAAAATCTTAACATTTATCATGATAACTTTCCTCGGAGGCAAAAAACCAGTCGAATGTTTTCTATTTGCCTTTATATATTTATATATCGGTGGAGTAGTGAATAGAGACTAGGATTGAGTAATCAGAGAGCCGAGTTCGAATTCCAGTCGAATCCGTTACATTCACTTCCTGGCTAATACCCTTGGGAAAGGTAATAATCCTCTTCTTCTCCCTCCAGCCATGGGTAGGTAGCAGGACAGGCAGGATTCTATAGCCTTGGATCGCAACTGGTCTAGGAGGGTCATTTGGGGACGTTGTGGCGCATAGTGCACCAGGTCTCTGTATTCGGCCCTTCAAAAATGTAGTTGGTTCTGCAAAAAGGCTTCATCATTATAAGTAAATCATATGTGCTGGTGTCTGACTGTCGGTTTATAGGAATTGAACTGTTTGACCCTCATACGTAGTATAAATATATAAGGACGTTGAATAAGTACTTGCTGTTTTCCAACAGTTGACATTTTCAGAACTGCGTACGTGTAGCTTCAGATCGTAATGCAACTATAAGAAAGCGCTATAAGCAAACTTGAAATTTGTTTCTGCTGTTTCAAGTCTCTTCTTCACCTGTGACGAGATTGCACAGCATTCACTTTCATATAGGAGCACTGATATTACATAACAGTTCAGTTCTATTTTCTTTGTTTCTGTTGCTTCAAGTCTCTTCTTCATCTTTTGAGGAGATTGTCCAGCATTCACTGCCTTATACGTGGACTGATATTACGTAAGAGTGCAGTACTCTCTTCCTTGTTTTAAATTTAGCCGCAGTTTGTTTTTCTTTTGTAATTCTTAATACACTGCTTAGCTTTTAGAAAGCAATTTTTTTATCCCAATACTCCTTCGGATTTCAGTGTCCCACTTTCCGCCCCGTATTAAAATATTTTTTAGATATTTAATTTTTTGTACATATTTCATTTTGGTATCTTTGACTCGTAATTAGTACTTTGGAATCATCCCTTCGCTAACAGCCCTGGATTCTGTCTTCTTCGATTTAGCGTTTACTCCTTTTTTCTCGATTTACTTCACTACCTTTATAGGAGTTTTTGTAGTTTTCTTTCTGTGTCTGCTATCAACACTGTTGTGGTGTCCTCCCTCTAAAGAGTCTATGTTGAACTTTTCCGCCTACTATAAAATTAGTAGGAGAGAAGGCCTCGAACTGATTGAATGCTGGGTCAATCGACACACACTCACTGGTCGTGTACTGTTGTACTCTACTGTTGTACTTACTGTTTAATATATGATATATCTACAACACTTGTTTTGTTATTTCTTAAATCATTTACTTGGTTACAAAAAACACTGTGGTATTTGCATAGCATATATTATTAAGACAGTAACAGCCAATAATGTGTCCTGGTATGTCTTCTAATTCTCTCAGAATCGCTTCGCTGTATGGGTTGAATAAGTCCGGTGAGAAGATACATCCTTGCCTTACACCTCTTTCTATTTATATATATATATGCTGAAAACATCCTTGAAATGGAACTAATTTTAAGCACTGGGCACGTTTACTGTTTCATTGCCTTCCTGTTGTTGAAAATATTTATTTTTGGTGTAGTAATTCTGTTTGGCAATCATTTTTTTGATAATTTTCTTTATCGATTAATTTATCAAAAATATATTCTTGCTATAGAAAGGGAATTTGCTGTAATATATTTTAAAGTTCCATTCTAAGCCGGGATATTTTTTTCACTTGAAATTGAGAAAAAGAAAATAAAAATTCTACAGACTTTTTACGTTTTATCCGCATCAAATATTTCCAGAGCCCCGTTGATACATTTCCAGCCATAAAACAATTCCAGGCGTCGAAAGAAATTCAGCGTTGTTATTAATAGCGTTATCTTCACGGCTCAGTGAAATATTCCATCAGACAAGTTCCACAGGAAGTACGCGCGTCTTAGGGACGGCGCATGACTGTATGCGTTTAAAACGGAGAGAGAGAGAGAGAGAGAGGAGAGGAGAAAAAAGAAGAAGATAATCAAGAGAAGATATAGAGGGAAAAGAGGAAGAAGGAAAAAAGTATGAGAGGGGGGAATAATAAACGCAAGAAGATAGATAGATAGATAGATAGATAGATAGATAGATAGTAAAAGAAAAAGAAAGATTTATGGAAAAAGAAAGAAAAGAATAACAAAGCGAGAAAGGAGAGGGGCGAATAAAGAAAGAAAGAAAGAAAGAAAGAAAGAAAGAAAGAAAGAAGAGAAGAGAAGAGAAGGTAGAAGCGGGAGCTAGAACAAATCAGAAAGAAAGAAATATGGAAAGAAAGAAAGATAGATAGTGGAACAAAGATAGATAGATAGATAGATAGATAGATAGATAGATAGAAAGAAAGAAAGAAAGAAAGAAAGAAAGAAAGAAAGAAAGAAAGAAAGAAAGAAAGGTAATGACCAGGCAGATAGATAGATAGATAGATTGATCCACCACCCTCACCAAATAGTGGGCCTGGGAGGCATGCTTTCAATAAAAATTAAGAACAACAGGAGAAAGAACGGCGAAAACAATACCAAGTTCAGAAAATTTACCAAGCAAGAATAGTCGGCCACTACATCATGAGTTCACTTGTTATCATGAGGAAGAAAGCGGGCAAACACTTGCTGCCCTGGGTGAGTATAATTTCGCTCTACCGAAAACTCATTTTAATCTTTTTTTCTATTTTCTTAAATTCTTTATTTTTTATTTTATTTTATTTTTTTTTTAATCCTTAAATTTTATTTTTCGTTTCGAAAGAATAATCAGAAAAAAAGAGGGAAAATTGAATGTCTTTGGTTAGATGCGAAAGTGTCTCGTCACTTCAATTTCTTTTTAGATTAGTCAATGGGACTTATACTAAGTTAAAACTTAATGTTGCGTAAGGGTAGATCCAACTGTCAGCCAGGACACTTTGCAAACTACCCCCCTCTCATTGTTCCCTCTGTTTTTGTTGTTGTTCTATGTGTTATATGTAATAGGAGTAGGTAGGCTTTCCTAGCGCCCGGTCAACACTCCTCCCCCTTCTCTTGGACATGAGTAGAGGCTTACGCCTTGTTTCTTGTTTAGGAAGGGGTTCCCGGTACTCTCTCTCTCTCTCTCTCTCTTTGGCCTCTGTATCTCCTGTTGCCTTTATCTATCCAATACCCTTCTCCTCATCCTTTCTTCTGTCACTCCCATCTGATCTTCCTCCAAATTTTTCTGTAACACCTTGCGTCCTAGTGGCTTCCCGCCTTTCTTGGGGTGAAACGCTTAAAAAAAAACACAAAAAAAGATAGATAGATGGCAAAAGAAAAAAGAAAGATATGTGGAAAAAGAAAGAAAAGAATAACAAATCGAGAAAGGAGAGGGGCGAATAAAGAAAGAAAGAAAGAAAGAAAGAAAGAAAGAAAGAAAGAAAGAAAGAAAGAAAAAAGAGAAGAGAAGGTAGTAGCGGGAGCTAGAACACATCAGAAAGAAAGAAATATGGAAAGAAAGTAAGATAGATAGTGGAAAAAAGATAGATAGATAGATAGATAGATAGATAGATAGATAGATAGATAGATAGATAGATAGATGACAAAAGAAAAAAGAAAGATATGTGGAAAAAGAAAGAAAAGAATAACAAATCGAGAAAGGAGAGGGGCGAATAAAGAAAGAAAGAAAGAAAGAAAGAAAGAAAGAAAGAAAGAAAGAAAGAAAGAAAAAAGAGAAGAGAAGGTAGTAGCGGGAGCTAGAACACATCAGAAAGAAAGAAATATGGAAAGAAAGTAAGATAGATAGTGGAAAAAAGATAGATAGATAGATAGATAGATAGATAGATAGATAGATAGATGGCAAAAGAAAAAAGAAAGATATGTGGAAAAAGAAAGAAAAGAATAACAAATCGAGAAAGGAGAGGGGCGAATAAAGAAAGAAAGAAAGAAAGAAAGAAAGAAAGAATGAAAAAAGAGAAGAGAAGGTAGTAGCGGGAGCTAGAACACATCAGAAAGAAAGAAATATGGAAAGAAAGTAAGATAGATAGTGGAAAAAAGATAGATAGATAGATAGATAGATAGATAGATAGATAGATAGATAGATAGATAGATAGATAGATGGCAAAAGAAAAAAGAAAGATATGTGGAAAAAGAAAGAAAAGAATAACAAATCGAGAAAGGAGAGGGGCGAATAAAGAAAGAAAGAAAGAAAGAAAGAAAGAAAGAAAAAAGAGAAGAGAAGGTAGTAGCGGGAGCTAGAACACATCAGAAAGAAAGAAATATGGAAAGAAAGTAAGATAGATAGTGGAAAAAAGATAGATAGATAGATAGATAGATAGATAGATAGATGGCAAAAGAAAAAAGAAAGATATGTGGAAAAAGAAAGAAAAGAATAACAAATCGAGAAAGGAGAGGGGCGAATAAAGAAAGAAAGAAAGAAAGAAAGAAAGAAAGAAAGAAAAAAGAGAAGAGAAGGTAGTAGCGGGAGCTAGAACACATCAGAAAGAAAGAAATATGGAAAGAAAGTAAGATAGATAGTGGAAAAAAGATAGATAGATAGATAGATAGATAGATAGATAGATAGATAGATAGATAGATGGCAAAAGAAAAAAGAAAGATATGTGGAAAAAGAAAGAAAAGAATAACAAATCGAGAAAGGAGAGGGGCGAATAAAGAAAGAAAGAAAGAAAAAAAAGAAAGGAAGAAAGAAAGAAAGTAAGAAAGAAAGAAAAAGAAAGAAAGAAAGAAAGAAAAAAGAAAGAAAGAAAGAAAAAAGAAAGAAAGAAATAATATATATATATATATATATATATATATATATATATATATATATATATATATATATATATATATATATAAAGACAGAGAAGCGTTTGGTTCTGTTTATATTTTCATTCTATTCTTTTCTTTTCTCAGCCACAGAAGGTTGATTAATTTATTCACTCATGTGCGACAAAGTTAAACCGTGACTCTAAAAAGCTGGAGAAAAATATTATTGTATACACAGAAATATTTGAATTTCTCTGTTGGTTTGTAAAACAAAGGAAAAAATCGTTGCCATCTTCTAAATATTGTAAAATAATCATTCTTAATTCTTATAAAATTTTCACTTTTACGGCATTAGAAAAATAATTATAGAAATAAAAACTAATAAATTTTAACGCCAGCAAAACTATCTTTTAATCACCACAAAGAACCTTTTTGTCTTACATCATCATTCCAAGAGAACAACTCATTGTGGCTTTTTGGTTTCACGTTCCTGCTGTAATGATGTTGATTTTCAGGTCTATATATCTGAGATGAAATATTATAATTACCTGCATCCTCAAGGAGACATGGTACAGTGGAGAAAGACTTTGCTTAGATCCAATAACTAGACCGGAAAAGTTGAGAGTTCAATGCCACAGCAGAGGTGAACCAACACTTAGAGAGTTGAGTTAAGGGGAAATAACTGAGACATTCAGAAGAGGCATGGCACGTAGAATTAGAACAATCTACCCCGGTGGATGAAATAAATTGTTCGATTCGAAATTCAATGACCGGAAGAAGGCCGCAGCGTACAACGGTCGAAAAGAGTATGACAATGAAAAAGGGAACAGAAGTCCGAACAATGCAAGTAATGAAGTTGAATCAATTGATAAGAGAGTTGGTTTACTGTGTTGTGCCAGACAGTTTTTCCCTCCAGAATCTATCTTACACATTTATAAGTCTACCATTCATCCATACATTGAATATTGCAGCCACATCTGGTTTGGTGCTTATGCTATATATTTAGTCATTCTTGATAAAATCCAAAGAAGAATCTATTTTGCATATTTTTAAGTCTACCATTCATCCATGCATTGAATATTGCTGCCACATTTGGTCTGCTGCTTCTGCGATATATTTAGAGATTCTTGATAAAATCCAAAGAATAATCTATCTTGAATATTTATAAGTCTACCATTCATCCTTGCCTCGAATATTGCTGCCACATCTGGTTTGATGCTTCTGCTATATATTTAGAGATTCTTGTTAAAAATCCAACGAAGTAGCTGCTATGTTACTGGTCATGACCTGGCATTTTAGCTTCAGTCACTCTCCCACCGCCTTAATGTAGTTTTCTTGTATCTTTTCTATTAAAATATATTCTAAGTAATTGTTCTGATAAGCTTTTCTCTTTGGTACCTCGACATTAAGCGTAGTACTAGATCGGCTACTAGGTAACCAATCTAGTACTGAATAAAATGACTACTCTGACTTTATTGCATTGTAATAATATCAAAACAATTTTCAAACTGTTTTTGAATCGTTTATTTTAAACCATATTCAATATTTTAATTGCATTGCACATTTTAATGATTTAAAATTATAAATGTTAGAAAGATCAGTGAAAATTCCAATTATATTTCTATATATAAATAGAGGAGACATGGTGTCGTAATGGATAGTGGCTCGGAATGAGGAATCGGAGAACCGAGTTCGAATTCCAGTCGAATCCAGTACATTCACTTACGTGCTTGGGAAAGGTATGAATCCTCTTCTTCTCTCCCCCCCCCCCAGCTATGGGTAAATAGCAGGATTCTATAGGGGTTCTATAGTCTTGGATGATAACTGGTCTACCGCAGAAAGTAATGGTAACCTACTGCGGGAAAAGATCTGCCTTGACAGTCATGCATCGCAAGATAGATGATCGCCTAAGTGTGTATGACGCATTTCACATTAAACTATGAAAATATTATTATTTTTTTATATTAATAAACTATAAAAATAAGAAAAAAAATATTGTCTTGAAAAAAATTGGTTGAGAAAGAAAAACATTGAAAATATGAATAGGACAAATATGGCCGACATATCAAATACCCTTTTGTAAACAGTTGTTATCAAAACACCTATCTACTTTGTGTTTATAGCGCTATAATTTTTATAGCGCTAACTGAATGTATTTGCAAACCTGCTCTTTCAATCAGGAGGAATTTTAAGCAGACAAAAAATGTGTACATTTGTATAATACAAACTCTTTTAGTCATCATTTTCGTCCAAAATATCGCGTATTATGCAAAAGAAAATACAGCTGAACACAAAAGGTTTCGTCTAAAACCGGACATCATTTTCCGAACAGTCTAACAAATTCTTCTCATTCGGCTGTCCATACAAAAGGCGATCTCGTATCAGTTAAGCATTTTCAGTGATGCCTTTATTCAATCGACGCGGCAAGATTGCCCTGATTCGGCTGTCGGTATCAAGGAAAGATAACTCATATTATTTAATTTTCCTATTTTAATTCTTCTTTGTCATATCGGCCCAAGAATTGATCGCAAAGAAGCCAGGTAAATATATCCACCCAAACAACTATGTTAATCATTAAACTTTAAATTTTAAGTAGACTAAGAATTTCTGTAAACGTGACTAATATGACCTCATTTTTGCCATTCATTTTTGTCTCAAATATTGCGTATTATGCAAAAGAAAATACGACTGAACACAAAAGGTACCTTCGAAAATCGGACGTATTTTCTGAACAGTCTAATATACTCTTCTCATTCGGCTCTCCATGGAAATAATGCTCTCGTATCATTTAAGCATTTTCAGCGATGCCTTTATTCAATCCAGGCGGCAAGATCACTCATATTATTTAATTTTCTTAATTTAATTAATCTTTGTCAAGGTAAATAGGACTTGATCTCAAAACACCCAGGTAACTAGATCCACCCACCCAATGCTTTTAATATTGCCGACATTAAGAACGAAGAGATAAAACAAATATGGCCGACATATCAAAGACCTTTTGTAAACAATTATTATCAACCTGCCTATTTTACGCTTTATTATATATTTGTGTTAGCTGAATTTATTTGCAATCTTGCTCTTTCAAATAGGAGGAATTTTAAGCTGAATAAAAATTTCTGAAACATTTGCTTGTGTATAATACAAACACATTTTTTTTGCCTTTCATCAGTTAAGCATTTTTAGTGATGCCTTTATTCAATCTACGCGGCGAGATTATTCTGATTCTGCTGTGAATAACAAGGGAAGATAACTCATATTATTTAATTTTCTTAATTTAATTAATCTTTGTAGTGTCGAGAATGAGGGTAAATATGACTTGATCTCAAAACAGCCAGGTAACTGGATCCACCAAACCAACGCTTTCAATCATGAAACTTTAGACTAATTTTACAGCAGAAATTTGTAGTCTCGAGCCAAATAATGCTTGTCTCCATCTTCAGATTAATTCGTGCAAGGAATTTGATGTCTAATTCAAAGCTGCCTTCCGTCAAGGGCCACCAGCAGCGCAGCTTATGTTTCTGACTCGTGAAGAGTTTGTTAGTACTGAATTATATCTCACTCACAATAGGTGAGTCATTTTTTTAACAAGGCATTTACTAATCATAACCCAGAAATAAATAATTAAAAAGTTCTTGAGAAACCCGTGATAATTTCACGGTTTTCCTATTTGAATTTTCTCATGAATCTTAATTCTTTAGTTAATGATTAAAGAAGCTGATGGCGCTGTCTAGGACAAAAATAAAATATCCGTGGAAATTCCGCTATCACATCGTTAAATATTTGAGCTTAACAACTTTAGCAAAATATTGAATTCTGGTCGTTATTTTAAGAAGTGGGTACAAATGAAAAACAATTGAAATTGACAACTTTTTCTTTCTTTCTTTTTTCTTTCTTTGTTTCTTTCTTTCTTTCTTTCTTTCTTTTTTCCTTTCTCCCTTTCTCTCTCTCTCTCTCTGATGAATTAAACAATGAAATCTCAACTTCCTTTATTAGTATTTATGACTTCACTAAAAAACCGTCAAAATTCCACGGTTTTCCTGTTTTTATTTTCTGATGAAGCTTCTTAATTCTTCAGTTAAGCTCATGGTGAGTTCTATGACAATAAAATATTTATAGAAATTCCACTATCGCATCGTTAAATATTTGAGCTCAATGACTTTAACAAAATATTGCAATAACAATCATAAATATGAATTGTGGTCGTTATTTTAAGAAGTAAGGGGATACAAATGAAAAGATTTGAAATTGACAACTGTTTTCATTTCACTGAAACAGCCGTTAAATACTTTTATCTTCCTTTCCCCACTTCCTTCCTTTCTCCTTTCCTTCCTTTTTTATATTGTAGCTTATTTTTAGCAGAGAACCAGAATCATAAGGTATTCTGTAAAGAATGACTTTATTACATTGTAATAATATCTAAAGTCTTTGAAACTGACTTTAAATTGTTTATTTTAAACGATATTCAACATTTTCCATTATGAATAAAAATTAATTCTTTTAGTGATAAAGATGAAGAAATTTTTTTTTTTTTTTTGCTAAAATGAAACTAAGTTATGATTGCAAGTTTGTACTTCTTGTTATATGAAAATTGGCTGTAAAATTTGACCAATCAAGACTGACCTTATATACAAGTTTAGGAAGCTTCCGACTTGAAAAAGTCTTCTTGCAAAATATGTTGTCAAATTCTAAAAATAATTTGATATTCTTTTACGATAACACCCATTTCACTCACAACTATTATTTTTATAGAAAAACTTTTGAGAATTTCATGGTTTTCCAATTTTCATATTCTGATGAATCATAATTCTGAAGTTAACGATTGAATAAGCTAATGAGTTCTACAACAATAAAATATCTGTAGAAATTGCCATATTGTATTGTTAAATATTTGAGCTTAGCAACTTTAACAAAATATTGCAATAACACTCATAAATATGAATGCTGGGGGTTATTTTAAGAAGTAAGGGGGTACAAATGAAAAGATTTTTTAAGAAAGATTTGTGAAAATTTTACGGTTTTCCTATTTTAATTTTCTGATGAATCTTAATTATTCACTTAACGATTGACTGTTTTATTTGCAAGAAACGATAATAAAATGCTGAGTGTCTGAATTTCTGTGATGAGGATATATATATATATATATATATATATATATATATATATATATATATATATATATATATATATACTACAGGGTGTCCGTAAAGTCCTGACACAAGTTTCTTTTACCTCCACAGATTAAATATGGTTTTGTCGAAAGAAGAAAGAATTGTTTTCATTCAGTGGGGGTATACTAAAGAAGGTGTTCTTAATGACAACTCCAAATGCAACACACTTGATTGAAAAAATGATTGAATGAGCTAAAATTGACAACAATGTGGTGTTATTTACATTATTTACATTATTCTTGCTATTGTCCTCATCTTTGTCGCCATATTTATTACAACGTTTAGGTCGTTGTACGCTACGGTCTTCTTCAGGTGGTTGGAATGTCGAACTGAACCCTTTATTTTGCTCACTGTCACTGGATCTAATCAATGCCTTTATCCACTGCCCCATGTGTACTTGAGGATATCTGGATATGATTTTCTGGGTATTATAAACCTAATCTCTTCAGCCATCATTTTTTACCAGTGCTCATATTGCAATTTTTTGCTGTTATCGTTTCATGTTATTACCAGAGCTCATATTGCAACTTAAGGGTTAAGGGTTAAGGCAGTGGAGAACTTGGAGAGGGGAATTAACAGGAGATAACTTTTAACTGGCATCCATTGCACATGGCACGTGGAACTAGAACAGTCTACCCTAGTGAGCGAAATAAAAGGTTCAGTTCGACATTCCAACCACCTGAAGAAGGCCGAAGCGTACAACGGCGGAAACGTTGTAATAAATATGGCGATAAAGATGAGGACAATAGTCCGAATAATGTAAATAGTGTACATAATACCTCATCTCAGAAATACAGACAGATAATGTGGTGTTAAGTGTTTAAGAAACGTTATTTTGCTTATGAGATTAATTGTGCCATTCATAAAGGCTGTAGGTGGCACGCGGATTGCATTTTGCCCATGACGGTTTCTACACCAACGGAAGCAATAAGTAATATGCACTCTATTGATGGAAATAAAGCTTTTAAGTGTCCAGAAATGCCAATGATATTTTGGCCAGTTTCTCTCAATCTGAGCAACCACGTCCTATCAATACTGAGCTTCTGTAAACCGTAGCTGAGGAAAATCCTAAGCAGAATGAACGAGATTCAATACATGTCCCAAGTCGATATTAACGTGTCTGTGATCGCGAAAAAAAAAAGCGTCTACACTTGTTCAATAGTTTCTTCGTCATTTCTCGTAGTAGGGACTGTAGTAGCAACTTTGGTTACAGAAAACCATATGGGTGAAAACCATTCAAACATGACCAAACTTTATGGCCTACCCAAAACACACACACACACACACACACACACATACATATATATATATATATATATATATATATATATATATATATATATATATATATATATATATATATATATAGTCGACTCTCCCGTCGAATTCGACGTATGAGAGTCAAGCAGATCAGTTCCCAGGAAACCGACAGGCCTACAACGGCATATGAGATTGATTATAGTGGTGAAGTTTTCGTGCCAGACCATCCACGCTTTTTGAAGGGCCGAATTCAGAGACCTGGGGCACTAAGTGCCACAAGGTCCCTAAACGATCCTCGCAGGTTTTGAATTCAGAGTTGTCCTTCTCCTAGACCAGTTGCCATCCAAGGCTATAGAACCCAGTCTGTCCTGCTCTTTACCCCTATATATATATATATATATATATATATATATATATATATATATATATTGAATGCATAATGTTAATTTGCATTAACTAATCATTCGTGTTATAACATACCGGTTCTTATTTAGTTTCTCTTATTTTATTTGATCCTTGGTGGATCCGGGAAACCTTTTGTATTTTGGTTGTGCTCTTCATATCTGTTGTTGTGTTTGAATGAGTGTGTATTTGAGTGACAAGTTGGATAAATTATTGTTTAAATGACTTGTTCAGTTTCTTCGATATATATATATATATATACATATATATATATATATATATATATATATATATATATATATATATATATATTACATACATTGAGGTTAGATTTTTAAATTGTTGTTTTATTCCCTACCTACCACAGACAATTTTTTTTTCGATTCAATAAATTTATCAAAATGTTAGTTACTAACAAAGATAAATCATGAGTAAAAACCATTCAACCATGCCAAAGTTCTATTGCTTACTCAAAACACACAAACACAGACACACACACACGAGAAAAAAAAACTGTAGGGCACCCTGAGCATCTATACATGTTAAAAATACGTCAAAAAACGACATTATTACGTCATTATTTTTGCACCAACCTAATAGAAATATAAAAGATCTTTTGGGGGACATCAATATTTTTTTTATATTGATATAATATTAAAACAACTTTTTCTTTTAGACTGATAATTTTACTATAATTCACTAAAAGTTATTTTGTCTCTCATTGTATAACTCAAAGACTGTAAATGTAAGAGCCATGGTTAGCAATTTTTTTACTTTATCTAATATCCCAATAAATAACATCATACAATACACTGGCTGTATGTCTAAGATCTATGGAAGACATGGGCAAACTTTCTCAAGCTCATCACAAGGCGGGCCACACCCATAAAAAGATTTAAAGTATTTTTTTGTAGTAGGTACCACAGTCGTAACTTTTGCTACAGAAGACCATATGCGTAAGCATATACTTTACAAATGTGGGGAGATTGCTTTTTTTCTTTGGAGAAAATATCTTTCTATAATTAAAATGTTGAAGTCTTGGTAAAATAACATCACCGATGACAGCCAGATTAATACATATATGTGATTTATTTCTAATTTATTTATTTCAAAAAATAGAGAGAGAAAAATATATTATGAATTTTTACACATATGATCTTCCTTAGTGAAAAACCAACAATAGTTTAAAATGGTGAAAATATTGCTTTTATCAAAAGTTTTCAAAATTCGAGAAACATTGTACTTAATTATTTTTCATGTGTATAGTTATATATGAGAGACTGTGTGAGTGAACAAGTGTGAACAAGATAAAATTTTAGGAAGCGTTACTTTCGTTATGAAATTAAGTGTATCATTCAAAAAAGACCAAACAGGCTGCATGCAGCCTGCGGAAAGCAGTTTGCCTATGACTATGGCCTTCATTTTTTTTCTTTATATAATAAATGTGAATGTCAGTGTGTCACACTTTTTCAACTTTACTCCTAGTGACCATAGCCCGACACATCATACCATTTTAGAATCAGGTTGACTCCGTGAGTAAATTATAGACATCCCGGACTAGATTCAAACCCACAATCCTGAAATTTTGTATTCCCAAGGTTTCATTACTGTAATTGGTTTTGCTGATTTCTTTGCAATAAAATTTTTGAATGATAATATCTTTATAACTTGGAAATAATCAATCTTCCTTAGTGAAAAACCAACAATAGTTTGATATGATGAAAACATTGCTTTCATTGAAAGTTTGCAAAATTCGAGAAACATTGTACTTAAACATTTGAGAGAATGTGTGAGTGAACAAGTGAGGACAAAACAAAATTTTAAGAAACGTTATTTTCCTTACGGAATTAATCGTGGCATTCAGAATGACCAAACAGCCTGCACTTTGCCCATGACTGCTTTAGGAACATCCTGTATTTTTATGGGTACGTAGCCGTATGGTTAAACTTTTCACTTTCTAACGATGAGAACCGAGTTCGAATTTTACCACTGACTGTTTGTCAGGAAGGTGACCTCTTGATGTTCTCAGTCTGGGAGAGGCAATACTAGCGTGCGGCACCTTTGGAATGTGCCTGAAAAACTATAACACATGTTGACCTAAACCTTGTGAGTGAAACTGTGCAGACAGAACCTTATGAGAGCCGTTGATGGTTGTGCTAGCATAAAGTAACAAGTCATTGTGACAGAGGGTTTGAATCTTTTTTTTAATATTGATCATGCCAGAAAATACGCTCTCTCCCAGAAACTGTAACTAAAGTCCGATCAGAATAGTTTCAATATAAACCACAGTTGGGCGTGTTGAACAAACAAAAATGTGCCTGAGAAAGCGTCAGCAACAGGGACTGGCTATCCACCCTAGTAGACAGGCATCCTCGAATACGAGCCACAATCTGTTATTATTTACATACAGAATATTGTCCTCATGTTCGGTGTTGTTATCACAATGTTTAGACCGTTGTGCTTTCCGGCCTTCGTCAGGTGTATGTCAATCCGCATAATCTACAGGGACTAAACACTTTATTTAATTTACGGGGTAGATAGTTCTAATTCTGCTGTCAATGTTTAGAGATATTTTGTCGTTCGTATTTTAATATTGCACAGTGCACAGTTATTGTTCGCTCAGTTTCCGCTGAGACCAAGTACACAGTGCCCGGCCCAGGGATTGAAATCACAATTACTATATCAGCAAATTCAAGAACCAACGGTTTAATCTGCTAGTCACAAATAGCAGGAGCACCGGACCATACATAGATGCAATATTCTAAGCATGGACGCTTGTTAATTTGATGCAAGATTGATGCAAGATTGATGCTGGAGAGAAATATTGTCTCTCACGACAAAGCTTCTTAGCAACTGACCTAGCAAAGGCTTCGATATAGTCTTTCCACTTCATAACAGCTGAGAATGGGAACCCGCTTAGGGGCGTCGCGTCATTTTCCTGGGAGATAGCATCAAGCATTCTGATAAAATGTAGAGAGGGATTTTTCTCATTTTACTAAAACAGACTGCCAGGAAAAGTTTTTCTGGTATTCTAAAAGAAATTATGAATATAATAAATAAACCTTTTCTTTTATAACTGCATACGTTAGGTTATTCTTGTTGACGTGAATATATTTATAATAAAAAAAGGATATATAGTCTTAATTTGACCATCAATCTAAGAATTTTGATTTTCGAAGTACAGGGTGGTCTGAAAGTCTTGTCACCCCTACCAAAAAGTAATGAGAATAATAGAAGAAAAAGTAATGAAGTAATACAAATCACATGGACTGGATTCAGTTTATTCACTTTCATTAACTCTGTCACACATTTTTAATTATTTAATTTTTGGCATTAATTAGGAAATGCCTTGTTAAAAAATTTACTCATTTATTGTAAGTTCGATGTAATTCATTACTCGCTTTATGTCAGAAACATAAGCCCCGCTCTCGGTGGCCCTTGACGGAAGGCACTTTTGAAACAGGCATAAAATTCCCTACGCTAATTAATTTGAAGAGAGAGATACGCATCATTTCGTTCGAATCTACAAATTTCTACCTGAATATTCGTCTAAATTTTAATGATTAAAAGAGTTGGTTGGGTTGGATCTATTTACCTGGCCTCTTTGCGACCAATTCCTGGTCCGGGCTTTGTAAAAAGTAATAATTACCCTGGTTCTCGACATAACAAAGAAGAATTAGAATAGAAAAATTAAATAATATGAGTTATCTTCACTTGATATCGATAGCCGAATCACGACAATCTTGCCGCTTCGATTGAAGAAAGGCATCACTGAAAATGCTTAACTGTTACGAGATTGTCTTTTGCATGGAGAGCCGAATGAGAGAAGTCTGTTCGGAAAATGATGTCCGATTTTCGAAGAAACATTTTGTGTTCAGCTATATTTTCTTTTGCATAATACGCGATATTTTGAATGAAAATCGATGGTAAAAAAAGAGTTCATATTATAGACAAGTACACGTTTTCAGAAATTCTTAGTCTGCTTAAAATTCTTCCTGATTGAAAGAGCAGGGTTGCAAATCCATTCAGTTAGCGCAATAGGTAATAAAACACAAAGTAGACAGGTGTTGATAACAATTGTTTACAAAAGCATTTGATATATCGGCCATGTTTATTCCTCTTCTCTTTCTTAATGTCGGCAATACGTGTTTCTCCATATTAATAAAATTAATATATAGACATATAATAATGTTACATCAAACAAAACACGTATGATAGATTAATTATCAACTTAAAATTCATAATTTGGTATGTCTTCTTACAAACTTTCCCGGAAAATTCGAAAAACATTTTGAAACGGAAATTAGAACAAAGATGCCGTGACTAAATACTCGCATAATTTCTATGTTGTTAGGCGGAATGTTGTTAGACACACCCCGTCTCGTCTTCCTTTAAGAGAAATTGTTGAACTGATTTTCTATTGGCTGATAGAAACACCTGTTACATCAGCAGCAGTTTTAGTTATTGTCAAACAGGCTTCATAAGTACAGTTGTACCAATATTGTAGAAATGTCTGTAGCAGTTTTATGGTCAATACGCATCAACAACTCGGACAAAGCAACAATATTGTAAAGATTGATGAATCTCTGATGTTTAAAAGAATTTAATGTTGGAAGAGTAGTATGTTAGTAATGGGTTTTTCGACTTTACGATATTGATTTTAAAAATCTATCTGGTGCATGCTGCTGACAGAAGTGCAGCAGATTTACTTCCAGTTGTGCAGTGATGTTTTGCACCTGGTACTATCATCCATAGTCATAGATAGGCCGCTTAGAATATGGGTTAGGTGACCTTGGATTTCAGAGATTTAGTTGTCAACCATAATCAGAATTTTCTTGACCCAATGACGGGGTTCTGTATCAATCACGTGTAAGTATAATGGGTAAGAATCAAGAAACGCTAAAGAGATTTGATGGCTCAAAAGTTGATATGAACTGGTAAGACCTGGAGGAGTCAATTTATAGAGATTTTTTACGTTCGAGGATAATAGTGTTTGGGAGAATAGACACATTTTTAACATATATAATTATAATGCACATTTTAAATATATTATTATATTTGGCTTTAAATTAATACTGTCACGCGTATTAAATTTTCAGGGAGATTCGTCTAACATTCCGCCGAGATTTTAATGTAATACGTGGTCTGAAAATCTTGTCGTCCGTACATATAATTTTCTATTTCAGATAGCTGACACAAGCTACTAGTTTGGAAGGAAAGTAGGGGCGACAAGACTTTCGGATCACCCTGTATAATATGATATATTTCAAATATATTACATAGTGCTAGCTGTACTACGGGGTCGTATTATATTCAAGCCGTTTCTTCATAGCCATTAGAAATTTTGTTTTTTATTAATTGCTTATTTTTTTGTGCGATATAAATGCAGACAGGCTTTATCAAGAAAAGAAAAAAAGAATAGAATAGATAAATTCATTTTCTTGACTGAGAAGAATAAAACAATCATAGCAAAGCCTTTGCATTGTTGTCCTCATAATGAAATTGGCGCCAACCTCAGGCTAGAGCAGAGAAGACTAATGTAATGATAGCGGTCGACCAGAACACAAAAGCTATTAGGTGGAGGTAACGGAAACAAACGTGTGAAAATAAGGTACCACATAGCGTTCAAATATACAAATGTCAAAATAGAGGCGAGGTTTGTAAAAACATGTTGCGGAGAACAGTTATCCACATCTTCATTGCCATATTCACAACGTTTCAGCCTCTATATCTTTGAGATGAGGTATTATGATTACTTGCATTATTTACATTATTCAGATTGTTATCCTCATCTTCATTGCCATATTCACAACGTCTCGGCCTCTATATCTCTGAGATAAAGTATTATGATTACTTACATAATTTACATTATTCTGACTGTTATCCTCATCTTCATTGCCATATTCACAACGTTTCGGCTTCTATATCTCTGAGATAAAGTATTATGATTACTTACATAATTTACATTATTCTGACTGTTATCCTCATCTTCATTGCCATATTCACAACGTCTCGGCCTCTATATCTCTGAGATAAAGTATTATGATTACTTACATAATTTACATTATTCTGACTGTTATCCTCATCTTCATTGCCATATTCACAACGTTTCGGCTTCTATATCTCTGAGATAAGGTATT
This sequence comes from Acanthosepion lycidas, assembly GCA_963932145.1. Lineage (NCBI taxonomy): Eukaryota > Metazoa > Mollusca > Cephalopoda > Sepiida > Sepiidae > Acanthosepion > Acanthosepion lycidas. The sequence goes on along the minus strand of OZ010592.1, from coordinate 92,707,201 downwards.
ACAATTATTTGCATTATTTACATTATTCGGGCTGTTATTCTCGTCTTCATTTCCATATTTACACTGTTTCAACCGTTGTACACTCCGGCCTTCTTCAGGTGATTGGATTTTTTCTTCAGTAGTTGTCTATATCTCTGAGATGAGGTATTATGATTACTTGCATTATTTACATTATTCGAACTGTTATCCTCCTCTTCACTGCCATATTCACAACGTTTCGGCCGTTGTACGGTCCGGCCTTCTTCAGGTGATTGGATTTTTTCTTCAGTAGTTGTCTATATCTCTGAGATGAGGTATTATCATTACTTGCATTATTTGCATTATTCTGACTCTTATCCCCATCTTCATTGCCATATTCACATTTTTGCCGTTGTACGCTCCGGCTTTATTCTGGTGATTAGAATTTCGAACTGATTTTTTTATTTCGTCAACTGGAGTAGATAGTACTAGTTCTACGTGCCATGCCTCTTCCGGATTTCTCAGTTATTTCCCTTTAACCCAGCTCTCCAAATTTTTGGTTAACCACGTCTGTGGCCTGGTATGGAACTCACAACACTTTCTGTCTAGTCACTGGATCTAACCACCGCCTTTATCCATTGGGAATATGATAATTAAGATGAGGATAACAGTCCCACTAATGCAAATAATGCAATTAAACATAATACCTCATAATAATCTCAGATATATAGAAACATATCCCTGCATTTTCCTTCAGAAACAACGGGGTCGTATTATAAACAAGAAAATACGGCAATAAATCATTATACTAGTTGCCCAAAAATATCATATTCATTCCTAATGACTAAAGTGTCCTCTTTGTTTATTTCAGAAATAACTTAAAACTTCATATACTCTCATCTTGAGGCACTTGTCTCACTAGATCAGTTACAACTGAAAAATGATTTTGATCATCAGTGAGCGTCCTAAACTTTCGAGCTTGTGCCAAATTACCTACGCTTAGAAAAACACTATGTACCGTAAACTTGAAGCTGAAAAAGTAGAGATTTCTTTACTTTCGACATAAGTTCAAACCTAGTGATAATGCTTCTGAAACTGCAGCCCAAACTGACAGAACTTGAGTTGGCGGATCCACCTCTGATCGGACACGACGGTGATGGTTTCTGAAGTTCTGCAGATATGAGTTTTTGAAGGGCAAGGTTTTAGATGACGTCCATCTACGGTTCACTTTCAACATCTAAAAATACTAGCAAAAAAACAAACTGCATTAAGGTGTCAGAGAAATGTCTCAGAAAATAGGTGTCAGAATTTCAGCAACATCGGAGAAACTCAAGAAAATTGGTAAAGGGAAGAATGATCCGGTTCTTGATCGAATATTGATTTCTGATGAGAAATGGATCATTTATGACAATCGAAAATGATCGGATCAATTGCTTGATCATGACGAAGCAACCAAACACTTTCTTGATCGAATAGTGATTTCTGATGAGAAATTGATCTTTTATGTCAATCGGAAATGATCTGCTCAATGGCTTGATCATGACGACGCACACAAACACTTTATGACAATAGTAAAGGATCCCGATAATGGCTTCATCATGACAAAGAACCCAAACACTTTCTTGGTCGAAAAGTGACTTCTGATGAGAAATGGATCCTTGATGACAATCGTAAAGGATCGTCTCAATGGCTTCATAATAACAAATAACGCAAACAGTTTCTTGATCGAATAGTAACTTATGATGAGAAATTTATCCTTTATAAAAATCGTAAAACTATCAGCTCAATGTCTTGATCATGACGAAGGACCCAAACACTTTCTTGATCGAATAGTGACTTCGAATGAGAAATGGATCCTTTATGACAACCACAAACGATCGATTCAATGACTTGATCATGACGAAGGATTCTAACACTTTCTTGAACCAGTAATAACTTCTGATGAGAAATGCATCTTTTCTTCAATCGAAAACGAACGGCTCAATGTCTTGATTAGAATGAAGCACATAAAAACGTATTTATGCATCCTTTATGAAAATCAATTAAGATTTTTATTTAATTTTTCTTTTCTGCACACAGGGTGTGTAGAAACTGTCCATATGTTCAGTAATTCCGAGGGCTTTACTTTTAGCCATTATCAAAGATGCTTTTATTTTTGATTAACTGTATGGGTTACGTGTATGTTTTAAGAGTTACGGTATACTTCATTCCCCAAACACAGTCATCACATTGTGGCCGTGTTCGCAGTTAATATTATTGAGTGTTGACTTTTTCTTTTTTTTATTATTAAGGCTTCCATTATTGTTGGACAGTTTCTACAGACACTGTATTCAGAATAGAAAACACTTTTTCAAACGCATGAAGATTAAAATAAAAAGCTTAATCGCAGTACCTTGCCAGTCGTCTTTAATGAAACATGTATAAATGAAGGACTGCTGCCTGAATACACAATATATGCGTGTGTTTCTGATTGTGTGTGTTTAAAAATTAAGACATAAACATAACGACAACGTTTTTAAATTTTGACAATTGGAAACGTTTCATGAAAATAGATTAAATATAGATTTGATAATCCATTTGTTCATTAAAGCCTTATCCAGTTCCGAAAATGAAGAATGAAATGCGCGTATGTGTATCTGAGTGTATACTTATATATATATATATATATATATATATATATATATATATCGCACATATAATGCTGATATTAATAAAAGAGTGCTCGATGCAATATGACAGAGCTATTAATTAATAAGCATACATATCTCGGCAACATGTCAATATAGCTTCCACTGGGTGATAATATATATATATATATATATATATATATATATATATATATATATATATATATGTGTGTGTGTGTGTGTGTTAATAAATACATATATACCTACGTAGGTGTATGTGTATTTGTTAATATATTCTTCATAGCTCTGTTCAACTAAATTGATCACTGTTTTGTCTGGTCCATAAATTTAAATAAATATTTATTTGATTATCTGCGTATGCAGACTATTGAACTCATATACAGTTACTAATATCTCCTTATTTATTTTATATTGCCATTTATATCTATCTCTCTATGTATGTATCCATCTATCTATTTCTCTCTCCACCCTTTCAAAACTTGAACATATCATATTTTTCTACAATCAAGATACATTGGTCGCTGGCATATTTTCTGCACTCGCCATCGATGTCCTGTCTATGTTCCGGTTTATCATGACATGAAAAATAAATCATCCACCTCCATTCTCTGAGCATATATATATATATTTAAATTTAGCGTAGATCTGACATTTAATTGGTTAATCAAGACATACCCACAAGTCTAATTTTAATTCTGACCTTATGTTACCCACCGTTATCCTTCTGAAAAGAGGTAAAAAAATTTTTAATTGCCTTAGAGTCATTTAATCACTAGTTACTTACCACCGCCTGAAGAAGTACAATCAAAGTATTGAAACATGAAAGCTTGTGTCGCGATTCCAATATATTTTGATTATAATCTATTATAATATAAATAATAATAATATAATTATATATAATAATAATAATAATAATAATAATAATAATAATAATTATGCATATATATAATATATTATTATTTTTATTATATAATATTATATAATTGAAATCACTACACGTGTTTCAATATTTTGATTGTAGTTATATAATTATATGTATATACAGGAGCGAGCATAAAGTTCAGAACGATGTTAAAAAAAATCTAAATGTGAAATAACTTTTTATTTTGAAGCTTCAAAGAACATTTTATGAAGGAAAAATAAGGACATAAAGGTAAATTATATAATTCCAAAAATAAAAGCTCAATAAAATTATCTTGATAAAGTTATAAGAATAATTATATAACATTCGAAAAAAAAACAGATGATTAAAAACATTCAGAACGATTAAATAAATCCATAAAATCAAATAATTATTTTGCATTATTGAATATTTTTAGGGGAAGAATATAAAATAAGAGATTTTACTAAATTACACCGGCGAAAAAAAGTCTATGATGACATTGGAACTTAGAAAACTGATAGTCAACTTATGTAATGAAGATAAACCCATGATTGGGGATATTTCAAAGACTGTGGGGAAATCTAAGCCTTATTCATAGTATTTTAAGAAAACTTGAGGTAACTGGGTCATGTGAAGCCAAGAAACGACCTGGCAGGCTTAGGAAAACTACTGCAAGTGAAGACAGATGGATTGGTAATTAATCAAAAAAGGATTGATTTATGACAGCAACTGCTATCTCTAAAAGAGCCAATGTTAACCTTGGCATTAAAATATCAATGCACACTATTTCCCGAAGACTTAATGAAATAAATTTGAACAATCGAGTAGCCTCTACGAAGCCCTACATTTCTAAAAAGAATCAAATGAGCCGATTGAAATTTGCCACTGAACACGTCATATGGACAGAAGAACAGTGGGATTGTGTTCATTTCAGCGATGAGTCAAAGTTTAACCTGTTCGGTTGTGACGGGAGAAGGTTCGTTCGACTCAGTCCTAAGGAACGATATTTGCCTCAGTGCACTAAAAGCAGCGTTAAATTTGGAGGAGGAAGTGTGATGGTGTTTGGAATGATTTCATCTGCTGGTACGGGACCTCTTGTTAGGCTACATGGTAAAATTAATACAACTGTATACAAAAAGATATTGAAGAAACATGTTGTACCTAATTTGAGAACTGCAATTAATCAACCAGCTGTATTTATGCAAGATAATGTGCTATGTCACACAGCGAAGTCGGTTAAGACATTTCTTTCTGAGGAGGATGTTACTGTTATGGAGTGGCCTGCTCAAAGCTCAGACATGAATCATATTGAGAATGTTTGGTAATTACTAAATGAAGGAGCTAAGGAAAAGAATCCAACAAACGTCGAAGAACTATGGACTAATTTGAAAGGAGAATGGGAGAAAATATCAAGTTAATGAATGCAAGACATTAATTCGCTCATGTAGCAAAAGATGTCAAGCTGTTATTGCAAGTAAAGGTCTACACATCAAGTTCTAATGAATTATGAACGCTATTTTCATTTGGATATGATGTATCCATTATAATAGTATGATTTTCTTAATTGTTCTGATGTTTTTGATCATCTATTTTTTCGAATGTTATATAATTATTCTTATAACTTTATCAAAATAAGTTTATTGATCTTTATATTTTGGAATTATATAATTTACCTTTATATCCTTATTTTTCCTTGATAAAATGTTCTATGAAGCTTTAAAATAAAATGTTATTTCACATTTAGACTTTTTCTTAATATCGTTCTGATCTTTATGCTCGCTACTGCATATGTGTCTGTGTGTATGTGTGTGTGTGTTGGGGCATGTTTGTAAGAGATTACTTAGAACAAAATAATTTTCATTGGGTTTTTCCGACCATATTGTTGTGCGTTTTTGTTTTTGTTTTTTTTGGGGTGGGCCAAAGTTCAACCTTGGAGTCGCACGTATCCTCAAGACATAAGTCGGGATGCCGAGGCCTTGTCAAAAGAAGTGACGTGTGCAAAACGCTTTATTCTAATACGGCTCTGTCCGTCGCCATTCCACTTACCCCGAACATCCGTCATTTTTCTATTTTATTTTACACAGCATCTCGAGGCAGTCAATAGTTGATCAGCTTCATTACACGCTTCATTTAATACCCTGTGCAGCGGGCAGTCGCATTGTGTAAGTGGCGCCATCTTTGGTTACGCTTTAAACTTGAGGGCTCTGAACTACAAAATTCGCTCAACACAAGAGGAAATAAATATATAATCGCTATCAAATTGTTTTCGCTTTCTGTCTCGCTAGAAACTTCGTCTCGGGTTGATTTCTTTACTTAAATATATGGTTGATTAATTAGCGATTAAACCAATAATTATTTGGCGTGGATTTGAGTTTACGAATATTTTTTCAAATGTCCAGTATGGATGAAGCTGAGAGATTCTGATTAGTTCTTCATTATACGAGGCTCGAAAACTAAAATCTTTGAATTCTGCTATCATAGTCCACATTCATTAAACCTACTTACAGAGTCACAAATATGGATACCATATTAGAATGAAGTTTTTGTTTTGTTTTGTTTTGGTTTGGTTTGGTTTGGTTTGGTTTCTTTTGTTTTACCGCAGATCAACCTCAACGGGTTATTTAATGCCGACAAGATTTTTATAGATGGTAATATTTTTTTTGCAAAAATGTATTGCTGGTAATATTATTTTCCTAAAGATGTATTGCTGGTAATATTTTTTATTCAAAAATTCATTGCTGGTAATATTTTTTTTTCTTCAAAAATTCATTGCTGATAATTATTTTTTACAAATATGTTTTGCTGGCATTAAAACATATTTTTACACATTCATTGCGTTTTGACCCCAGTTTTAGGTTAATTGTCTTCCCATAGCGGGGACAGTAACATATGCTACTACCCTGGATCCGGGTGGACCTGGGGACACCAAAGATTAAGAGGTGGTTCTAAGCTCCTCAAAACCTCTTGATCAGAGGACTTGCAATTGGACGTAGATTATCGTCTTAACAAGGATACCTCATTTGGAGGTGTTTCTTACCCCTCTAAAGAGGTTTTCTCGGCATAGTGCGAAGCCCCAGCCGACAGGATGGTATGAGAATCTATCTCATTGCACAGTAGTACTGATCTACTAAGTTTCTCCCAGCGAAAACATAGACGAATATACACGTTCAAAAGCACATATGGGATTATAAATCATTCTTCATTGATTTTATGCCATTCGGAGCTTGAAACGGACCCCATTTCTCCTTAACCACCTTCCCCGGCATAGACGTGTATATACGTTTTTACGGAAAGTGCCTTTTTCGTGCAAAACGTTCAATAACTAGATATAGACGTGTTTATACGTTGATCTTAATATATTTTATGTCATTCCGAGCTTGAAAAGAGAGCAGTTGTCACCACATACGTCTGGTAGAGTTGTTAGCCACAGCTAAGGTACTTTAAGGTGCCTCAGTTTCTTAGGCAATCTCGATTCCCTCTGAGCTGGAAACGAGTCCAATTATCAAATCATACGTCGGGTAGAGGTAGCCACCGCTCTGGTCCTTCAGGGAGCCTCGATTTCTTAGTTACTATATTAAAAACTATTTTAAAAAATCGTCTGAAACTGAAAGGTTTTTTCCCTAAACTAATTGGCGGGAAACGGATTAACATAACATTATAGCAAGTCGCTCAATTTGTTTTCTTTGTGAGTCGATCGGAATTAACTGAATAATTCCGAATTTTTCTTCGGTAATCTCTACTGATTGCGAAATAAAAATACCTCACCCTTTCACTTCAAATTCGGAAGATTGAAGAAGAAGAAGGAATAAAATTCGAAAGCCTATGTTAGATTTTTTCTTTTCACAGATATTAGCCACTGCGCTAAGGAAAAAGAAGTAAAGAATTTCTTGAGCCTATGTGAAATTCTGAACCAATGAAAACCTTGCCTTTACAGAAATTAGCCGGTCAGCCAAGAAGAAGAAGGAAAGTAGAAGTTCCTCATGACCATCATTGAAGTACTCGCCAGTGTCAAATTACGCGCCAATTATATTATCGGCTTCTAACCATCGCGGAGCACTTTAATTAATTTTCTCTCAACAATGCGAGAAAGCTAAGTATTTAAAACTATCTCACTTCGTCCACTGTTGAACGTATAAAAACCAGATAGCCCTTTGGTGAATATCGAACTGTCTTAACTTTGTCTTAACCATTTTTTAATATTATTTTGTGCCAGATCACTTAATTTCTTCTATGAACATTTCCTCTTCATGACAAGCGTTGAAACTATGGATTTTAAGACTTCTGGGTTTTTTTTTCCTGAAACGAGCTGCAGTCACTGCTTCAAACCTGTAAATTGATGAATAAAATCCTTCTCTCGTATTGTTAAAAATTAGCTTTGTGTTTCTTTTGCACTATCATCCATAAATAATCATCTTGGTGTGGGGAAATCAACTGTTCATTTTAACTCCTATGTCCCATACCAGTATAATCAAAGCTTTTATGGCCTGGTTTATCACATGTACAGCTAGTTGGGATGTTTTTAGTTTTGGGCTTTAGTTTTGGTCTTTACATTCTGCAGACAGTATTTTCAGTTATACGCTTCAATCACAGTTTCTTCCTAGACAATAAGACCATTTCTCAGTTTCGTCCACCATGTTCTCTTGTTCTTTCTTGTCTTGAAGTCAAAATGCCGCGTTCATTTTTCTGTATCCTTTCTATGTGTTAACATCATTATTAGTTTGTGAAACTTTTTGTCTAATTATTGTTGCTTCGCCTACTTTTTTCTTGCATATACATTGTTTATTTAGTATTATTTTTGACACAGTTCTTTTCTTTTTTGTCATTGTTTATTGCAATCTTTGTCAATTCTGTTTGTTGGTCAACTCTGCCAATTACATTAAGCTATGCCAAATTACTCTACGCTGTCAGAAAATCCAAACTTTCAGGAAACAGAAAAGAAGAGACACAGAGTATCACAGATGGAATCAGGAACATTCTGGAACGGTATACCAATAATTTGTTTTTATCTTTAAAAAAATACCATGGAACTTCGGGATGTAGGCGATCACATAACTTCATAGATTACTTTTCTTTTATTATCCCTGAGTTCTCATAATTTCTTAGGATAGACGGTAGTGCGGTTGCCCGATTGGGCAACAGATGAGTTCGGAATTTGAAATCAGTTCCCCGATTCCACTATCCGAAAACAAAACATACAGATGAATGCTGGGATTTCTTCCTAGGCAATAACATAGGGCCCTTCTCGGTCTCATCAGCCATGTTTTTGTTCTTTTTTGTCTTGAATTTAGAACGTTGTAATCACCTGGCCGCATCCCTTCTCTGTATTAACTCCATTCTTATTATGTGAACTTTTTATTGGATTACAGTTCCTCTGCCTATTTTCGTCTCGCATATATTGTCTGCTTAATATTACATTTGCTTTGTTCTTTTCTTGCTTTTCGTATTGCTTATGGGTTTTTTTTCTTTAGATAAAGATTTAAAATTAGAACCAAGATGTCAGTTATACAAATTTCTGTGGACTGGTTATTCTATTTTATAGAAGTTGTAGATTGTAAAACTGATCTTACAGTTAAGCAACAAGAAGCAAAAAGAAAAAATACTGACAATACTCTCAGTAGATTCTTTTCAACACTATCACATTCAGGGAATGAACTCAACAACTACCAGGGAATTCAAGATTTTTTAGACAATATTTTCACCTTAAAGATGGCTAAATGATTAGCCGAAAGCGCTCGAAATCAAACAGCGTTTGGCCAATTTCTACACTCATTAAGTCCAAGTGTAAAGTGATGAATAAAATGTATCTTTGTTTTCATGTTCATTATCATTTTTAATTAATTTAATAACCTTCTTGGCGTGGGTAAATCAACCGTTCATTTTAACTCCTAAGCTCTGTACCAGTAAAAGTCAAAGCTTTTAGGGTCTGGAATATCCAGAATATAAAACACTTGTTGGCATACAAGAAAATATACAAAAAACTTCACAAAAGTACCTTGTCAGTTTGTTTAGCTAAATATGTATGTAAGAGGGATTGCTGTCCAAATACACAATTATATATATATATATATATATATATATATATATATATATATATATATATATGGTGTGTGTGGGGTGGTGATATGTCTTGATTAACCGATTAAATGACACATCTTAGCTAAATAGGAAAATAAGGCCAAAAAGTGTAAGTGTGTGAGTTATTTTTTCTTCATGTCGCGATAAACCGACATAAAACATGTCATTATTGAGGATTGTAGAAAATATGACAGCGACAAATGTATCGTGATTGTAGCCGGATATGATAAGTTGCATTTGTTTTAAGGAGTATGGTAGGTTAATCAGACGTAAAGTTAACAGAAGAAATTCTATTTTAAACAAATTATTATAATCAGAACTTTCTTAAAGTGGCCTGCACGTAAAATTAAAAATGGGGAACATCTATATACGATGTTAATTATACTAAATAGACGAAATTTGGAACACATACACCCTCCCACACACACACATATATATATATATATATATATATATATATATATATGACGAAATATAGTCTTAAGATGTAGCTATATTTATGGGATAAAGTGCTCAATATCAGAGAACATAGAAGTCAACACTTAGAGGTGAATCTCGTGGCCTGACGATTGCATCTAGCATGAAACAGACTGTCGCCTCTAAGTGTTGACTTCTATGTTCACTTTTATATATATATATATATATATATATATATATATAGAGAGAGAGAGAGAGAGGGGGAGAGAGAGAGTTAGGGGATTCAAATAACTAGATATTAGCGACTGTATACATGCGTGCTGGCGTGAATACACAGGTAAGCAAATAAATAATTACCAAATTTAGCCATGAGATGTAAGCATAATAAAGTTCGATGTGGTTAGACAGAGATAAGAAATATATATTAATAAATATACATATACTTACGTTTGGTGTGCGACTTAAGTTTCTTATATCTGCATATTTAAAAAAAAATACAAGGTTGTGCCCGATTAGATGGGTAACCAAGGAAACTTAAATCGCACACGAAACGTAGGTATATATATATATAAAGTGAACTTTGAAGTCAATGATCAATTTATTCCATAAATATAGCTCATCTTAAAACTATATTTCTTCTGTCGGAGGACGAATATTTTCCATGAAAGTTTTTCGGACATTCAGGCCGGTAAATGTTATTAATAATGTTTATTATAAAAAACAGAGCATTTACTAAAATATTTGTATCTATAAAAATATGTCTTAAAAATATATATATATGTAGTATCGTTAATTAGGTATATATATATATATATATATATATATATATATATATATATATATATATATATATATATATATTATGAAATGGACAAAGCCCGACAATTATTTTAAGACATGTTTATGTTTATACATTCTTTTTATAAATAAATTTATTGAAGTAAATACGGTAAAGGTCGTTAATACTGTTTATTATAAACAGAGCATTTACGTAAATATTTTGTATGTATAAAACGAACGTATAAACATAAAAAATGTCTTCATATATATATATATATATATATATATATATATATATATAATTAAAAAATTATCATAACTTTCGGCATAACATATTAGGCAAGATTGCTGATAATTTTTGGCTCAGCCGTGTCTCTCTCTCTCTCTCTCTCTCTCTCTCTATATATATATATATATATATATATATATATATATATATATATATATATATATATATATATAGCGAAAATCTTATAGTTATATTTTACTGAGAGGCGGCCGCTGGCAGCAGACATTCTCTTTGCTTCCATGATGTCTGCAAACACATCTTAATTCAATGACCTCAGAAGCTTTTTGCAGTCGACCGTGGTGAATAGAGGCAGGTTGTGTGAATGTATATGATTGGGAACAAGCAAAAGTTCAGTAATGGCAAAAATATTTGGATAAACGTAAGTGATTGAATCACCCTAACCATATATGGGAGATAATATCGGAAAGTTCCAGAATGAACGCAGTGAAAATAAAACTGCTTCACAGCAAGGTGGGCAAGACTAATGCACGCTGGTGCCAAACCTACTGAGTCAGTCTGCTAGCAGGCTTATGAATATCCACTTGCTTTCAATTATAAGACGAGCGTTCTTGTTGTTCTCTTGGATCAAGTTACCTGCGTCAAATTCTGCATGAGGCTCCACAGGGCCGGCACTAGTTTTCTTAATATTTTAGCAAACATTATTTAAGACGAACATAGGTTTTTGAGTGGCAAGAGCGTTTCAAGGCTGTTCGAGTGTCTGTTCAGTGTAATGAGAAATAACGGTAATTAGTTGACTTGTAAAACATCAGAAAACTGAACAAGCAAAACTGAGGCCACAGGAAAAAAGAAATATTAAATATTTTGCTATTTATTCGAGCAGTAGTTCATATTTATGTCAACTGCAGGAAATCTCTGATAGCAATTCGTAGAATTCTGCTACGACTGCAGTAATTTCTAATTTCATTTTTTAATCATTTCAGCCTGGGCAAGGTAATAAAGTCACTAAGACGTAAGAGGTTACTGAGTGTTAGAGAGTATGAGGAAAATTACTGTTAAGGAGAGAGAACAATAAAAGAATAAGAATTAAGAAAATAGAACATTACAATTTCAAAATGTTTTTGGAATCAGCAAAACGGAAGAGTTCCACAATCGAGAGGTCCGATAGAAGAAACGGTTAGTATGGAACTTACTTGTACATCCATCCATTTCAACTGTAAAACTATGAGAATTTGCCCCCAATTTAGTACTGAGTTTAAATTAATAAAGTCTAAACTACCATAAAGGCAAGTTCAGCTAAACAATTACCATGAAATTATTAATGAAAAAGGCACATTCAAGCCGCATAACAACGGTGGGAAAGTCACAGAAGAAGAGATGCAAGGTTAGGACCAATGATATAGCAGATTCTTCTTTGGATTTTATCAAGAATCTCTAAATATATAGCAGAAGCACCAGACCAAATGTGGCAGCAATATTCAATGCATGGATGAATGGTAGTCTTATAAATATGTGAGACAGATTCTTCTTTGGATTTTATCCAGAATCTCTAAATATATAGCAGAAGCACCAGACCAAATGTGGCAGCAATATTCAATGCATAGATGAATGGTAGACTTATAAATATGCAAGATAGATTCTTCTTTGGATTTTATCAAGAATCTCTAAATATATAGCAGAAGCACAAGACCAGATGTGACAGCAATATTCAATGCATGGATGAATGGTAGTCTTATAAATATGCAAGACTGATTCTTCTTTGGATTTTATCAAGATTCTCTAAATATATAGCAGAAGCATCAGACCAGATGTGGAAGCAATATTCAATGCATCGATGAATGGTAGACTTATAAATATGCAAGATAGATTTTTCTTTGGATTTTATCAAGAATCTCTAAATATATAGCCGAAGCAGCAGAACAGATGCGACAGCAATATTTAAATCAAGATCAAATGTTAGACTTATAAATGTGTAAGATAGATTCTCGCAGGAAAAATTGTGTAGAGTGATATAGGCAACTAACTTTCCTAGCCACTGACCTACAAGTGATTCAATATAATCTTCCCATTCCATATCAGCGCATAAAGTTTAATCAGAGCGCAACGGGTTACTTTCTTGGAGGTTAGCATCAGCCATGCCGATGGAAGGTAAAAAGTCTTCTCTCATACGAACACCTGCATTAATGCTAAATATCTAGAAAATTAGCCATTTATTCTTATATTGTTAAGATTGTGACCACTAATAATGAATCCTGGTAGAACTTCTAATTCTCTTAGAGTCATTTTACTGTAGAGGTTGTATATGTCCGGCGAGAAGACACACCCTTGTCATGTGACATTTTATCTTCCTTAGCAGCAGACCTAGAGTTGTTACAATATAATATTTTCACTTAAAGTCAGTGCAAAACCTTAATCCGAGCAACGAATCACTTTCCTGGATGTTAGCTTCCACGATACTAATCGAAGGCAAAATGTATGTTTTGGACTTCATATCGCAAAATATGTTCTACAAAATCTCAAATGATAAATGCCAAATAAGGTGTAGACAGAAAATTAATGAAGTTTTATTAGCTGCAAAATATTTACTACATAATAACAATAGGACAAAATTTATTTCCTGAAAAATGTTCTTAAAGTAATAAAGTATTTCACCTTTGTGAATTAGTAGTCAAGTAGAACCAAGGTTGAATTGTATATAAAATCTTGTGAATTAGTTTATTATATCTTCCATTGGGGTGTTGAGAATTTAATAAATTTCACGTATGTGACTTATAAGTCAACCAACCAAGACAAAAGTAAGGTTGAATGATACAAAACTATATCTAAAATTAGTTTATCAGCTCTTTTATCAAAAGCGAGAGTGAAGAGAATGGGAGTGAAACTACTAATGAATGTCATTTCCTCGTCTTTTATTCCATTTTCTTTTCTTTCTTTTTAATATTTTGCATATCTTCGAATTTCGGTGTCACATTTACCGTCTTCTGTTAAAATGCTTAATATTAGGTTGGTAGCAAAAATAATTTCGTTTTCTAACATATGTTACTATGTGAGAAAACGAAATTATATTTGCACCGACCTAATAGATATTTCAATTTTTGGCCTGAGATTGATCTTGGCGTCTTCACTTCGTAGTGTACATACTACAGGAACACTTCTTTCAAAAAATGTTTCGTCTGTTCTATCTTTTCTTCACTACCTTCTGTAGATTCTTTTCAATGTCTGCTAATTCTGCTTTATCTGCGTATCAAATATATCTAAAATTGTGTCCGCTAATTATGAGTCCTGTCAAGACTTCTAATTCTCTCAGGATTGTATCAATGTAAAGGCTGAATTAATAAATCCGGTGAGACGGCACATCCTTGTCTTGTGAATTTTTCTGTTTTTCCTTTTTTTTTTAACTTTTCTATATTTTTGACTGAATATCTTTTCTATTCGAATGCAGGCGGTTTGCACTCAGTGTATTTTCTGTATTATGTTAAAGTCTTTCTTAATTTAGGAAGCTTACCTGGTAGTTCAAGTAGTTCTTTGTCACGCAATTTGTGAAACGCTTTTGCTTAATCCATAAAACTTACGTATACTGCCTTTTGTATATATATATATATATATATATATATATATATATATATATATATATATATATATATATATATTCCTTCTGTTTAAATTCTGAGCATAAATATTGCATTCCTTGTACAAGCATATATAACGGAACCGAAATGATTATATTTTCGGTTTAAATCATTTGAGCAGGTTAGCAAGATTCGGATGATATTTTTATTTGGTTACTTATCTTGATTGTCCAATAGAGTTCGCATTTAGGCTTCTGAAGCAGCATTATAAAAATGGATGTAATAGGTCTTCTGGTATAGGACTGCTATCGTTTATTTTATTTATTATATCTTAAATTTTGTAAAAGTCCAAAAATTGAAATATCTAGTAAGTGCTTTAAAAGAAGACGGTAAATGTGACACCGAAATCCGAAGCTATGCAAAATATTAAAAAAGCAAAACATTAAAATTCAGTTAGAAAGAAAAGAAAAGAGAACCGAAAAATTACAAGGAAATGACACTCACCTAACAGATTATAAAAGCCTTAAGATAAAAGAAATGTGATTCTACAGAAGGATACTGAGCATGTGAGCAACAACAAAATTCCGAGGAAAATCGAAACAAAAAATACACTATTTACATTGTTCAGACTGTTGTCCTCATCTTTATTAACATGTTCACGACGTTTCGACCGATGTATGCTCCGGCCTTCCTCACGGTATTGGAATTTTGAACTGAACTCTTTATTTCGTCCATCGGGGTAGATTGTTCTAGTTCTACATGCCAGGCCTCTTCTGTGTATCTCACTCATCTTGCTATAACTCAACTCACCAAGAACGCATAGCGCAGTGGATAAAACCGTTGGTTGGATTCAGTGACTTGAAACAAAGAATTGTGATTTCAATACCTAGCTAGAGTAGTGGTGAAAAAACTTGGAGATTTGAGTTAAAGGCGGATAACTGAGACATCCGGAAGAGGCATGACACGTGGAACTAAAACAAAATAAATGGTTCAGTTCGAAATTCCAATCACCTGAAGACGTCAGGGGCAAACAACGGCCGAAACGTCCTGAACATGAAAATAAAGATGAGGACAACAGTCCAGACAATGTAAATAACATAGCTAATTACAATAGCTCATCTCAGAAATATAGACAGATAAAAGAGACATTATGCATAGAATCAGAGAGAGAGAGACAATTTCTAGGGCGCGTAATGAGGAAAGAGGGCTCGGGGAATTTGTCACTCACAGGACATATTGAAGACAAAACGGGTACAAGAAAGCAAAGAATGACCTAACTAATGAAATAACGATTAGGAGAGATAGCGAAATGACAAAAACTTACTTAGCACTCCAAATGACAGGAAGTTGTGGAGAGCTATGATCGCCCAAGAAAGAACACGGCACATGGAAAAGAAGAACCACACAGTGGTGGGATTATCTGCTTGAATCGATACGTCTTTGTCAGGAATTAATATATCGGCAGTTGGTGATATTTCAATTTCGAACACCTGCCGACAGATACCTTGACGAAGCTTGAAGGCTCCATAACCGTGCCATTTTGTAAATACTCTGACCTAGTCATCGACTTCAAAGTGACTGTTTTACATGGTATGACCAAAATTCATGTTAAAAAAAAATGAAAACTACAGACAAAAGTTCATTTTTTCCATCAAAATATTCATTTCTGTAGTCCACTGCTACCAGCAAGCAGAAAATTATTTTCTCCTGATGATGGCCATGTTGGCCGAAACTATTCGAGGAAATAATAATAAAAACGACAGAATATCGATATACAACCCAGTTTGTCTGAAGATTTTAATTTTTTTAATATTTTTTATTGTTCAGTATATATATATATATATATATATATATATATATATATATATATATATATATATATACGGATTGTTTAAAACAGATCTATAATCACATTCCATTGTTATATAGCATCTTCTTTTGAGCTGAATTGCAAATCGATCTCCGAGAACTTATCGATTCTAACCACGGCAAAAGGAGTTGAAAAGATGCTTTGTAAAATAATTTTAGCCATTCGTTTCTTTCCCGTTATGGAAAACGATTAAAATAAATTAATTTAATTGACTACACGTTTTTTCAATAAAACTATAGGTAATACGACAATACGAATATTCTAGAATTAACTATTATTCATAATACGGATGTTTGTGGGGCCCTACCACGTAAAACATTTCACATGACATTTCCATATCATTTTTTTATTCAGTTTAAAAATGTATATATCGCTCCTTTCATATATATATATATATATATATATATATATATATATATATATATATATATATATATATAATTTAAAATTCTTATTCGGTTTCCGTCTACCTTCATCTATTAGTTTTCTTTTCCTCTCTCGTTGTTTTTCTTTCCTTTCTCATTTACATTCTATGCATTTTCTTCCTCTTCTTTTTCGATGTTTACCTATTACCCATCTTTCTTCTTCTTCTTCTTCTTCTTCTTCTTCTTCTTCTTCTTCTTACGCCCATATAACATTGAAATACCGATTAAATAACGTCTAGTCTGCTCATTAAATATATGGGTAACCATTGGGAATTTCAATTCTATTTTCGACACCGAAAAAAGATGCACACATCGTACATTTGTATATGCATACATATAAACCCCTAATCATGATTTTATTCTCGAAAAATACATTTCTGTTTCCAAACCACGCCTCCAATCTTCAAAGGTGAATGCACAAATTCTTTTACCATATTCTAAAGTGTATTGATTATCAAGAAGGAATACGTAATCAGCATGTTTATTTGGTTTGGTTTATTTGGTTTTACGGTATACCAACCTCCATAGTTTATTTAATGCCAACAAGATTTTTATTGCCGGTAATATCTTTTTCAAAAATGTAACGCTGGTAATAATTTTATCTTCAAAAATTCATTACTGGTAATAAACTTTTGCAAAACGTATTGCTGGTATTAAACTCTATTTTTACACTTTCATAGTGTTTTGACCCCATTTTGGGTGTTAAATATTTGCCCATAGCTAGGACCCTAACAGGTGCTACCAACCTGGATCCGGGTGAACCTAGGGAGACCAGCAATTAAGAGGTGGTTCCACGTTCCTCAAAAACTCTTGATCAGAGGCCTTACTGCCGGATATAGTTTATCATCTTACCCAGGACGCGGGTGAAAATCATCATACCCAAGACGCGTAATCAGCACGCAAGGTTCAAGTTTCGACCTAGTTTGTCGCATTCCTATTGACTTAGGCTTTACGGGCGTATCAAGTTGAAACACCGGCCCTCTGTTAGTCACATGTTAAACAGTGTCATGGGTGGAACTGAAAATAGAGCCTTAGGTAGCGCCTGTATTCATCTGGCGGGTTCGGAAAACAGGCCGTTAACAATGATTTTCATTCGTGAGTGTATTGATAGCGTTCATAGGCTAACTCTGACTGACTCATGCTAGAGCTGTGAAATCTTGCATTCATTAATTTCAACTCTTCCTGTTAATAACTGCATTGTTTTCTTCCAAGTAAATATCTGACTGTTTGAAGAAGACTTCAAAAGTAAGTAGTGGCATAAATTTGTCATTGTCGTGTTATCAAGTGCCTGCAAGAAAAGGTTTAGCCCCCAACGACATTCATTCTGATATGTTTATTACATTAGTGTGTGACGTTCCGGCTTTATCAACAGTACAAAAATGGACAGCGGAATCTAAGAGAGGAGGGAGAGTCTTGAAGATGACCCAATGTCTAAACGCCTTCGACTACCACCAGTGAATAAAACAATGACCGTGTTCGCTACAATGTGAAGGATGACAGACGATTGCCTATAAATCAAATACCTAATGCTATTAGCATATCTTGTTGAGAATAATATGCAAAATGAACTTGGCATGACCAAGGTTTCTGCTCGGTGGGTGGCATGTCTTCTGATACCTGGTTAAAAGCGCACCAGGATGATCAGATTGCGGAAAAATCTGATTTGTTTCAAGCCTATCCAGCTGGTCTCCTTGAACGTTTCTTAACCCAGGATCAGTGCTGCGTTCATCCTTTTAAGTCAGAAATAAAAAGAAAATGAATATGACGGAAACACTCGTTGTCACCTGATCCAAAGAACGTCAATGTCGTCTCATCTGTAGGGAAGGTGATGGCCTCAGTTTTGGGCTATACAAAAGACAGAGTGTTTATTGACTATCTCCAAAAGGGCCACACTATCAATAGAGTGTGCTTTTAGATGTACTTATAAAAGTTTATCAAGAACAAAAAGTCCAGGAAAACTGATTTAAATGGGTTGTGTTTCATCAGGACAGTGTTCCGGCACACACGTCCTTGGTTTCAATGGATGTTCTGCGTGAGTGTGGCTATGTACTTATTGATCATAACCCCACCCACCCCGGTTAGCCTATGAACTTTTCAGCCGACCTTCGTCGATCTGACTCTTGGGACGCACTAGAAAAGAAATATCTGGACAGCTATGCTCGCCGATGTCTTGACCGAACTTTAAAAATAGAGAGAGACATCAGAACCGAAAGTTTGTGAACTAGGTCGATTGCCAATCTAAGAACAGGTAGGCAGTGACGTCATTTCTTGTTCCGCCGACAGCAATTGGATATATGGTCAAATGAAATGCTACGGATATATTGGTTATCAAAAAGAAACCAGAAGACGTTGCCGTAAACAATGTTTCGTCTGCTGGTTTGATGGAGGCACGAGCGGCAGTCTTAAAAGCCGAAGCTCTTTTTTTTCTAAGGCTTGATATTAAAGTACTTTTTTTCCTGTTCTAGTCGTCTGCAGGCTTCCATTTTTTTTCTTGGTAGAGACGTCGTCAACAAATTTGACCTCCGTTCCGTTGTCTTTACCTGTCTGTTTTTAACTTTCTCTTTGACTCATCTGTTCTTCGTTTGCCGGACACCTCTTCCAGCGATTGATCGGTCTCTATAAATCTTTTATTTGCTTGTATTTTCTTATTCGTTCCTTCGTTGTCATGATCCCCCTCTTTTCTTTAGCTTCGCTCCTAATAATTCTCCTCATTGACATCAACCCACATCCATTTTTCTCTCTAGACGGTTTTCTTCGCTTTATTAGTTGCCGTCCAATCCGCCCCCGACATAAAAATTGCATTGTTTCTGGCATTATCTCTTTCTTTATCTTCCTTTTCATTTCTATTTTGTCGACGTCAACCCTTTCAACAGCGTACTCTCATCCTTCTTTTTCTCCTCGTTGTTGACTGATTTTCTCTGATATCTGTCTATATCTCTGAGATGAGGTATTATAATTACTTGCATTATCTACATTATTCCGACTGATATCTTTATCTTAATTGTCATACTCACAACATTTCGGCCTCTATATCTCTGAGATGAGGTATTATGATTACTTGTATTATATACATTATTCCGACTCTTATCCTCATCTTTATGGCCATATTCACAATATTTCGACCTCTATATCTTTGAGATGAGGTATTATGGTTACTTGCATTATTTACATTATTCCGACTGCTATCCTCATCTTCATTGCCATATTCACAACGTTTCGGTATCTATATCTCTGAGATGAGGTATTATTAAAACTTGCATTATTTACATTATTCGGATTGTTATCCGTATTTTAATTGCCATATTCACTACGGCCTCTATATCTCTGAGATGAAATATTATGATTACTTGCATTATTTACATTATTTGGATTGTAATCACTCATATTCACTGTCATATTCACAACGTTTTGGCCGTTGTACGCTCCGGCGTTCTTCAGGTGATTGGAATTTAGAACCAACCCTTTATTTTGTGCAGTGGAGTAGACAATTCTAGTTCCACATACGATGCCTCTTCCAACTTTTGTTTCACCACTGCTGTGGCCTCAAGTACACATGGCCGAGTCGTTAACGACGTTGGTTAGATCTAGAGATTAGACTCAAAGAATTGTAAGTTCAATACCATTGCGCGTGAAACTAGAAAAATCTACACTGGTGGACGAAACAAAAGGATCGGTTCGAAATTTTAATCACCTGAATAAGGCCGGAGCGTACAACGGCCGTACGCTGTGAATATGGCAATGAAGATAACAGTCCGAATAATGTAAATGATTCAAATGATCTTCTTCTTCTTCTTCTTCTTCATCTTCTCCTCCTCCTCCTCCCCCTCCTCCTCCTCCTTTTTCTTCATCTTCTTCTTCTCCTCCTCCTCCTCCTCCCCTCCTTCTTCTCCTCATCCCCCTCCTCCTCCTTCTTCTTCACTTCCTCCTCCTCCTCCTTCTTCTTCTTCTTCTTCTTCTTCTTCTTCTTCTTCTTCTTCTTCTTCTTCTCCTCCTCCTCCTCCCCCTCCTCCTCCTCCTCCTTTTTCTTCATCTTCTTCTTCTCCTCCTCCTCCCCCTCCCCTCCTTCTTCTCCTCATCCCCCTCCTCCCATCCTCCTCCTTCTTCTTCACTTCCTCCTCCTCCTCCTTCTTCTTCTTCTTCTTCTTCTTCTTCTTCTTCTTCTGTTATTAAACTCTTTCTCGTTTTCTCTCTGTTCGTTTTTTTTATCGTTTTTCTTCAGATACTTTTTCAGTTCAAATATCTAGGGCACATAATGTGGAAAAAGGGTTTGGTAAATTTGATACTCAAGGGACAGATTGAAGGCAAGAGTGACAAAGGAGAAAACGCATGAACTACCTAAGGAGCTTGAGTAAATAGATAGCGGAATATGGTTTAAGAATGATAATAATAAGACAAAATTTATTAAGAGCTACAAAGAACAGGAAATCATGGAGGACCATAATCGCCAGCATCTTCAAGAGTCACGATACACACAAGAAGACAAATGAGATTGTTTAAATAGATGGCGGAACAAGTTCGAGAAGTGATAAGAATAAGTGCAAATTTGTTAAGAGCTACAAATGATTAGAAATTGTGGAGAGCTATGATCGCCAACGTCCTGAAGGGACACAGCACATAGAAAAAGAATGAACTGATGAAAATGAATGACGGGACAATGTTTAGCAGAGATAACAAAAAGTTAAAATTTATAAAGAGCTAAAAAGTAGAGGAAGTTGTGGAGAGTCATGATTGCCAACATCTTGGAAGGACACGTTACATGGAAGAAGAAGAACCTGAAGAAAGAAGTATTTTTCTTTTTTTTCTCTCTCTCTTTTGGTTTCACTTTCTATTTTTTTTATTCATTCTCCCTCCCCCTTTACTACCCCCCCACCGATTCTTACCTTTTCTTTTAATCCAAGATAATCTTCTCTTCGTTCTTCTCATAACCGCTTAATCCTCTTTGTCATATTTCGCTTCGTCTGTCAGGTAGACAGTGACGTCATTTCCTGTCCGGCCATATTATTTCTGGCCTTTCTTACCTACCTTTGTCATTTATCCGTTTCAATGGTGTCTCTCATATTGCCCTGGTGACATGTATAAGGTATCGTCTTCTAGACGAAGTCAACGCGAAGATAAACGCTTCTTCATTTCCCGGGAATTTTTTTTTTTTTTTTTTAAAGTTGCAATATAAAAAAAGTACAACCATTTTTAATGACGAAATATCTCTGTCGGTCGCATTAGTTCCTTGTCTACAGAAAGCATACGCTCAAAGGGAAGTAGATAATTACACAAATACACACGCATAAGTACACATAAAGAAAGGCATAGATATACACCAATAGCTAACACGTACAAAGAGAAAGATAGAGTGTTAGAGAGATAGAGGTGGAATAGAAAGGGGGAGGAGAAGTAGAGAGACAGAGACAGACGAACACATTGAAGCGGCTTACGGCTACATCAGCTTGAAACAACGGTACGATCATCAAAGTTAAGCAACGCCAACCCTAGTCAGTACCTAGATGAGTTACCAATTGGTAATAGCAGTTGCTGTAATCTTGGATGTTAGTGTAATGGTTAATGGCTAGGAATTGTTATTCAGAAAGACGATTTACAGTTTCGTCTGAGTATTATACATATGGCATCCGTTGGCCTTGAGATAACATGAATCTTTGCCCAAAGAGTAATGACTCGGCTGTTGATAGCGGCGCAATATCTGTTATGGATCTAAGGGTAATTATACTAAATGATAATTATTAAAAATGCAAAATTTATTATTGAATTATTATATTCATTATTCATTCTTTCAGGTTATAATTGATCATGGCTCTCCACAGCATCTGCTTTTTTATCTTTGAATTGTTCTCAACTCTTAGGATATAGTGGAATTGTTTTCTGTTGCCTTTTTGAAGATTTTGAATTCGAGATTTCTTTCACTTAGAGTGGTTGCTAGTCGACGCTACTAAATATCCCATAGTGGTGGGGAAAAGAAATTGAAAACAATAGACTAGACCAAAATTTGAAATCTTGTCATCGATTTCGTTTTCCGTATCAAGAACCCTTATATTAGTCTCATATGTTCTTACTTTAAGATATTATGTGAATATAAAAAAAAATATTCAAATTGTAAATTGTCAGAATAAAAATTAATCGAAAGGACAATTATACTGAATGATAATTATATGAAATGCAAAAATTCTTTATTGCAATAAAAATGCAAAAAATAAAAAAATAAATACATAAATGATAATTATTCGAAATATAAATATCATTAATATAACAATTTAGTAAGAAAAAATGCTGATAACCTTTAAGTTATACGATACTGCAAGTAAATAGTCAACTACTGAAGAGTACTCGTTAAAGGATGCCAGTCATTTTATAAGTTTACCATTTCCGTCGCGGTATTTCTTGGCGCTCTTGATATTTTGGCAACCTGCTCTTACTTTTGCAGTATGAATTTCTTGCAATTCCTGTTCTCTTTTAAGAGCGTCT
Organism: Acanthosepion lycidas; assembly: GCA_963932145.1. Classification (NCBI taxonomy): domain Eukaryota; kingdom Metazoa; phylum Mollusca; class Cephalopoda; order Sepiida; family Sepiidae; genus Acanthosepion; species Acanthosepion lycidas. Next base: position 92,683,858 of record OZ010592.1, on the reverse strand, counting down.
AAGAATTTCTATATTGTGGAATGATGGGATGTTACTTGTAAAAAACCCTATGCCATCTTTCAAGGGTGTTATTAGCTCTTGGTAAATCATCATTGACTCTCTCAAAGTAAGACTAAATAAGTATTTCAAACATAGGTATTTCTTCCAGTTTGTTTACACTACGTATCGCAGGCCTAAATCCAACTTTCATTACGCGTGGCGATGACAGAGATAATATTTATGACATCGTTAGTCTTTTTGTGATACTCAAAGAAGACGTCAAGAAGCCGTAGATGGACGCTGTAGGAGACAAATTTCGCAGCAATCGAAAGAACTTTTATACTAAATGATAATTATCGAAATACAAATATCGTTAATAAAACAATTTAGTCAGAAAAACTCCTTATAACCTTACTACACTTAAATAGTCAACTACTGAAGAGTACTCGTCAAAGGAAACCAAGTTTTCCATTTCCGTCGCGGTATTTCCTGGCGCTCTTGATATTTTGGCAACCTGCTCTTACTTTTGCAGTATGAATTTCTTGCAAGTCCCGTTCTCTTTTAAGAGCGTTTAAGGATTTCCGTATTGTGGGATGATGGGAAGACACTTGCAAAAGAGCCCTATGTCATCCTTAAAGGGCGATATTAGTTCTAGCTACATCAGCTTTGACTATCTCAAAGCAAGACCAACTACATATTTCTAACATACATATTTCGAATAATTGTCATTTAGTAAAATTGTCCTTCCGATTAATTTTCATTCAGTTTACGATTCGAATAAAAGTTTTTCGAACAATTTTATTCGAATAATTGTCTTGATACGAGTGCGAACTTATCAATAACATTTTTTGTCAGGATTTTCAAATTCCACGTTTCGTTCAATTTTCGCGAAACAGTCCATAAAATAAAAAAACTTTTGCAAAAAACAATGCTGCATTTTTATTAAATATGTATTTGTTATTTTAATCATTAAATCTTATTTAAAATAGTGGGAGTATTTTGTATGCTAAATAATAAAACTTTTAATTTTTCTCAAAAAAAAAAAATGAAAATTTATTGAACTAAGCTACGTACCCAGGTAAAAGGAATTCTGCTTTGTATCCTCTTTTACTTATCTCCCAAAATTGGTTTCGAGTGCTCAATGTATGGATATTTAAGAGAGTATGACTTAAAGGCCGAATAACAGAAGTCACAGAATTTATATATGAAGATGAATAGATAGAAGAAAGTGATGTCTTTTAAACTTTTTGGCGAGTTTGATGCCAGGTGGGAGTTTATGCATCCTGCTATCGTTCATCATCTTCAAGAAAAAGGGGCAGAATTCGAGAAAAGTGGAAAGTGGAATCTTTATGCAGCAGTCTGTTGTTTGAAATTAATTTTAGTTTATATGCACTAGTGGCAGAATGAATTATAGAGTCATTTGATAAAAAAAAATGACCATACACTCACATACGTACGCGCGTGCGCAAACACACACACGTACGCAAACGCACACACACACGCGTATATATATATATATATATATATATATATATATATATATATATATATATATATTAGGCTGGTGCAAAAATAATGTCGTTATTTTTTAACGTTAAAAAACGACATTATTTTTGCACCAACCTTATATATATATATATATATATATATATATATATATATATATATATATATAATATATTATAATAATATTTTTTGTTTAAAAATATGATTCCTTCGCTACATAAGAGTTCTCATGTTTCAAAAACGTTTTTGAAACATGAGAACTCTTATGTAGCGAAGGAATCATATTTTTAAACAAAAAATATTATTATAATATAAGCTCTACTTCTGTATGGAGCACTGTTTTTTTAAAAATAAAAATACTAAGGAACCCCGGATTATGCACCCAACGTGTTCTTTTCTATTTTCTGCATACCTGCACAAGGATACATATATATATATATATATATATATATATATATATATATATACGCGTGTGTGTATTGAATAATTTACAACTATTATGTCTGCTAACTTTTAGCATTTATTCATGAATATTTTTCCGTATATTACAATTAAATAAGGTAAGAAATGCACGGTAACATAGTAAGAGATGGAAAGTACTAGGGAAATAAAAGTGTTTCTCATTGATACATTGATACATTGATACATTGATACATTGATACATTGATACATGTTTTTTGCTCTTTTATTTTATAATATATATATATATATATATATATATATATATAAGAATTTTTATTTCCAGAGTACTTTCAGTCTCTCTGAGTATATATTCAGGGGTTGCATATCTATGGATGTGTTATGCGTTAACACGGTAAATTCAAAATGTAACTTACGTATTTTTTTAAAAAAAAAGTTTCTTTAAATAATTGCATTTTAATTTACTTTCTTACATTGCACTTTGCTGCTACAAATTTTTACGAACTTTGCTGCTATACTCTTAGTTAATTTTATTTATTTTGGCCGCAATTATCTGATGTAAAGGGCTTCTAGAATTTTAAGTTTTTGCTTATTATTAACATGAAGCATTGATGTATTTTTCTTATCTATCTATCTATCTATCTATCTCAACTGTGAATGAGGATATGAGTGTGTCTTTAAATATTTTGATATTGAACTATGATCGTTCAAGTGAAACGTAACCCTTCTCGTCATCGTCGTTGTTGTAATATATACATATATACAAATATATACATAAATAAATATGTGCGCACACACACACACACACATACACACACACACACACACACACATATATATATATATATATATATATATATATATATATATATATATATATATATATATATCAGTGGTTCAGTCTGTTACGTAAATCATTACTTGAATTAATGTCACTGTCAATGTAAATTTTAGTTTTTGGTTTTTAAATCTTATCATCAGTCATATTCCGGCTTCTATGAAAAGTCTGTACAAAACGACAGATAATAGAAACCTTTATCTATGGAAAAAAATTGAATTTAAAACAGCAGACTTCATTTTGAATTGCTTCCACGCCTGTACAGATTACCATGTCAGACATTTAATCATTTTTGCAAAATTGAAATCCTCAGGAAGTCTTCTCAGCATTTTAGAAATAAAAATACAATGTTGTGCATTATTATTGGTTTATTCATTCTTATTTATTCTTTTCATATTTATTATTGTTGCTTTATATCCCGACACTCTTCATTATTATTATTATTATTATTATTATTATTATTATTATTATTATTATTATTATTATTATTATTATCACTAGTAGTAGTAGCAGTTTTATTCCATCTTATTGTTGCTTTTTTATCCCAACACTCAATCCACTCTTTATTATTACTATTATTTTATTATTAGTTTTATTCCATGTTATTGTTGTTTTTTATCTTAACACTCTGGTTCTATACACTCTTCATTATTACTATTATTTAATACTAGTTTTATTCCATCTTATTGTTTCTTTTTTGTTTTTTGTTTGTTTTTTTTTTGTTGTTATTTTTGTTGTTTTTTGTTTTTTTTTATTTCTTTTGGTTTTTATCCCAACACTCCGGCTCTATACACTCTTCATTATTACTATTATTTTATTACTAGTTTTATTCCATCTTAATGTTTCTTTTTTTGTTTCTTTTTTTGTTTTTTTTGTTATATTTTTTTTGTTTTTATCCCAACACTCCGGCTCTATACACTCTTCATTATTACTATTATTTTATTACTAGTTTTATTCCCTCTTAATGTTTCTTTTTTTGTTTCATTTTTTGTTTTTTTTGTTATATTTTTTTTGTTTTTATCCCAACACTCCGGCTCTATACACTCTTCATTATTACTATTATTTTATTACTAGTTTTAATCCATCTTATTATTGTTGCTTTTTATCCCAACACTCTGGCTCTATACACTCTTCATTATTACTATTATTTTATTACTAGTTTTATTCCATCTTAATGTTTCTTTTTTTGTTTCTTTTTTTGTTTTTTTTGTTATATTTTTTTTGTTTTTATCCCAACACTCCGGCTCTATACACTCTTCATTATTACTATTATTTTATTACTAGTTTTAATCCATCTTATTATTGTTGCTTTTTTATCCAGATAGCTATGGCCTACAGTATTTTAAAAATAATCCTCTGTTTCTTTTGATCAACACAACGAAAACGTAGTTGTATAAGATTAGAAAAAATAATATTAAAATACCAGTATGATCAATTACGGGTAGCTATCCAAGTAAACTCTATCGAGGGAAACGATTGATTGCATGGCTTGGCTCGATAAGAAAAGCAATTATTCAGTTGAATACAAAATAAAGAACTTTTATCAGTCTACATCTGAGCAGGGGTTTAAGAAAGCATTAAAATTTTCCAATTTTTTTTTTTTTTTATGGATGTGAAGATGCGAGCATAATTAAATACTGTCGTATATCAATACTTTTTCACAATGACTGCATACGTACAAGAATATAAAAACGTAAATTTAAGATCCTCAAGGAACATTCAACGGTACACAGGTATCAGAGATCATGGGCCTCTATTTATTAGTAGAACTTAATACATTTATACATGTTAACGATCCATGCCTATATCGGGATGACTGTTTAGTAGTGGTGTTAGATATACAGGCAGAGAATGATAGAATATGAAAAAAATCTAAACTTTTTAAGGAGCTTGGTTTCAATATTGAGGTAGAAATTAATTCCAAAGTTCTTGATTTTGAATTAAATCTTATAAATAGATGTTACTTTCCCGTTACATGAAACTTAACAAAGAGATGCTCTATGTAAACAGTATGTCGAACCACGCTTAGGTAGCAATCACCCATATACCAAGCGGAAGTCAGTGGAGATTAACTGGAAATTTCTGAGATGTAACACTATTTGGTCAAATCAAAAGGGGCTATGAAATGGCTTTACATAAATTGGTATTTTAACAAGTACTAACAACTGAAAAGTGTGACCAAAAAACAAAAAGAAATATTATTTGGTTGAACTCTCCTTTGATTTAAGGATGAAAAAGAAGATTGGAATAATCTTCTGAGAACTGTTTAAAAGGTTTTTCCCCAAATTTCCATGTTACCCAAAGTTTGCGATAAAAAAAAAACAATAAAAATTAGTTACATTCGTATGACAATCATGGGAAAAATACTAAAAGAGCAAAATGATAAGAAATTGAACTGCGAAAACAGCTGAGAAAAATACAGTTGCCAGAAAGCAGTAAATTGTCCGCCGCATGGTCATTGCCTAGTGGAGGATCTTATTTACCGAGCTCAAGTAGAGGTTATAAAGAACCAAGAAAAGTGTGTATTGATTCTTCAGAAGGAATCATTCAAAACGCGATATTATAATAAAAAATCTTCCTTTTCACTACCAAGTTATAAAACAGCCCAAAACTTGCTCGTTATGTATGGGAAGTAAAGACCAAATAACAAACGTCCCATTGGGAAATGGGTTGTGTTGAGAAAAAAGCGTACATTTAATATCAGGAATAGAATGTGTCAATTTATTGAAATTATGTTGTAGCCTGAAAAACATGCTTAAAAAAGATCGGACATAAGGCAAAAAAATTTCTACTAGGATGCTATAAGCATCCTCGTAGAAATTTCATTGCATGATGTCCAGGTAGGGATATTTATATGAACTATATCAATGTGTGTTTCTTTTTCTTTACCCCTCTTTGATTCTTTCTTTCTTCACTTTATGCCAGCCGCATAATTATGTACATAAGAATGTATTGGGAGGGAATATCCAAATTTAATAGCTTATTGGTAGAAAGCACAGTAGCAGCGAGGTTGGTTCTCTAAAATGTTTTATGCCTTAATTTGTTCTAAAATTTCGTTAAAATTGTATTGAATGGAATTTTTATTGATTTAACCGTTTTGTCAAATGTTTAACTTTTTAATATATATATATATATATATATATATATATATATATATATATATATATATATGTATGTATGTATGTATCCAAAGAGGCTATAAATCCAAAGAGAGCTCAATGTAAGAAGAGAGCAAATATAATAATAATGAAATCGGGGACTTTAGAAACCTACTAATAATAATTACAAAATAAATTTTTAGCAATCGATTTTTAAAATCTCAACAATCATCATCATTATATATATATATATATATATATATATATATATATATATATATATATATATATATATATATAATGTGTATGTGTGTGTGCGTGTGTGTGTATATGTATGTATTTATTAAGGGAAAAGACAATAGGAAAACTGTAGATTTAGCCGACGCGTTTCGTCTAATGTTGACATTTTCAAGGCAAAAAATGAAATGAATTTATTGAACCAGAGTATCTATAAACAACAAAAATGTCGTTAGCAACTAGAAGAATTTAGAAACACTATTGTATATTCATAGCATTGCTAAATTCTTCTAGTTACTTACTGCATTATGTTTGTTGTTTATAGATAGTCTGTTTCAATAAATTCTTTCGTTTTTACCTTGAAAAAGTCCACATTGAACGAAACGCGTTGTCTAAAACTAATTAATTCTTATAAATTTTTACAGACATATATATATATATATATATATATATATATATATTATAAGTTAATAGACTTAAAATATGTTTTTCGCTACACAGTTCTAACCATGTTTCAAAAATGGAAGCTAAAAGCCCCTAATTTAATTTTGTACTTAAATTAAAGACATCACTTTCATTTCATCCTCAAGCGAATTTTGGAGTAACTTTAAAAATTACATGGTTTTAAATACACAGCCAAAACAAAATTCATGTTTCCAAGGTTACAGATAAATCTATTTTGCTAGACTAGGGGTGTCAGTATGTTCAATATGTTTATATTTTAATGTATCAGTTATTGTTACGTTTTGGTAGTGGGTAGGGATGTATTTTTCAATGAAATCTAACATCCGTTAAAAGCGTGTCGTCTGGATTTTTTTTTTTTTTTTTTTTTTTAACGTCTAAAATTCTAACTGCATTTTTTTCTTTCAATATTTAAAGATTTTTGGGAGGTGTCTACGTCAGATTAATACTTTTTTTTTTAACTACGATTTGAAATATTTTTACTTTTAATTTTTAATATACTATATTTCTATCAAGAACAATTAAATGTAATTAGAATCCCTTACAGTTTGTAGAATTATTATCACATCAAGTTTTTTTTTTTTTTTTTTTTTTTTATTTTATACTTGTGTATTATTCAAGTAAAATTTCCATTTCTCTGATTAAGTAAACTTTAGGTATTTATTTAATTACGAATTAAAAGAAATTTTAGGTTAGAATTCATTATAATTTTAATTACAACTTTAAAATATTTTCATTATTTTTATTTTTTTTTTTTTTTTTTTTTTTTTTATAATTGAAGTAAATGTATTAGGCCGGGGCAGAAAATAATGACGCAATAACGCCGCTACTTGGCGTTAAAAAATACGTCAAAAACCGACAACACTACGCCACCATCTCTACATCAACTCAATATTTGAATTACTATCAATAAGTAAAATTATTTTTCTATATTAAATATGTTTGTATTACTATTTTTAAAATTTTATATTTAAATATATATATATATATATATATATATATATATATATATATATATATATATATATATATATATATATTTTTTATGGCCAAAATACCTAATTCATTTCACTGATTTAGTAAACTTAATTTATTTATTTAATCTTAATTTAAATTTAAAAGAAGTTTAGGTTAGAATTCATTTTAATTAACTATAATTATAATTACAACTTTAAAATATTTTCATTGTTAGTTTTTATAGAGTATATTTCATTTAAATTCTATATCAAGTATATTACGACTTTTAAAAAAAATTTTTTATTTAAATATTATTGAAGTAAAATTTTTTTTTTTTTTTTTTTTTTTCTTTTTTTTATATTTAAAGATTTTTGGTAGGTGTCTACTTCAGAATACTTTTTATTTAACTACGATTTGAAATATTTTTACTTTTAATTTTTTAATATACTATATTTCTTTCAAGAACAATTATTTAAATGTAATTAGAATCCCTTACAGTTTGTAGAATTATTATCACATGCAGTATATTACTATTTTTTTTAGAAATTTTATGTTTCAATATTATTTAAGTAAACTTTCCATTTCTCAGATTTAGTAAACTTTATTTATTTAATAAGTAAAATTATTTATTTAGTAAGTAAAATTATTTTACAATTATATTACGATTTTATTTTTTATTTATTTTTTTTTTTTTGTCAAAAATAGCTAATTCATTTCACTGATTTAGTAAACTTTAGTTATTTATTTAATTATAATTTAAAGGAATTTTAGGTTAGAATTCATTTAATTTTAATTAACTACAATTTTAATTACAACTTTACAATATTTTCCTTTTTTTTTTTATACTATATTTTATTTAATTGAAGTAAATGTAATAGGCCGGAGCAGAAACAATGACGCAATAACGCCGCTCTTTGACGTTAAAAAATACGTCAAAAACCGACATCTTCGCGCCACTACCTCTGTACCAACCCAATATTTGAATCACTTACAATAAGTTAAATTATTTTTCAATATTCAGTATGTTTGTATTACTATTTATTTAAATTTTATATTTAAATATTATTTAAGTAATTTTTTTTTTTTTTTTTTTTTTTTATATATATATCCTTTGTACATACAGTTGAAACTATATATTAGTAATGACATGGGTCATCCAATGGTCCACATCCTCTAGCTTTTCATCATAATTTCATTTTTCTGTAGGTGTTTTATAGGAATCCTTTGAGTGTCGGTATTTCTTTTGGGTGGGTGTTTAGGTTAGAATACGTATTATTTAACTATGTATAATTTTAAAAGATGTTTAGGTTAGAATTCGTATTAACTACAATTTTAAATACAACTTTACAATATTTTCATAATTATTTTAATAGACTATTTTTTAGGAATAACCAATTAAATATAATAGAATTCCTTACAGTATATAAAATTAATTTTCCATGTTAAATATAAGTATATATATTACCTAATCCTATTTTATAAATTTATTTTTATTTTTTATTTTTAAATATTATTTAATGAAAATTTTTGACAATGACGGCATAAAATAGCTATTTCATTTCTCTGATTCAGTAAATTTTTATTTTTTATAAACTTAGTAATATATAGTTTCTCATGTATGCACAAAGGGCATGGGTCATTTAATGACCTACATATTCTAGCTTTTCTTATTAACTTCCATTTTACTGTAGGTGTTTTATTTGATTCTTTTAGGTACCAGAAGTATTTTGATAGAGATGTCTGATTTTTATATTTATTTATCCTAAATGAGCTTTGATGTTGGTTGAATCTTTTTTTGAATTCATGGCTAGTGCAACCTATATATATTTTTATGTTTTATGTTGACGTATTTTTTAACGTCAAAGAGCGGCGTTATTGCGTCATTGTTTCTGCTCCGGCCTATTACATTTACTTCAATTAAATAAAATATAGTATAAAAAAAAAAAAAAGGAAAATATTGTAAAGTTGTAATTAAAATTGTAGTTAATTAAAATTAAATGAATTCTAACCTAAAATTCCTTTAAATTATAATTAAATAAATAACTAAAGTTTACTAAATCAGTGAAATGAATTAGCTATTTTTGACAAAAAAAAAAAATAAATAAATAAAAAATAAAATCGTAATATAATTGTAAAATAATTTTACTTACTAAATAAATAATTTTACTTATTAAATAAATAAAGTTTACTAAATCTGAGAAATGGAAAGTTTACTTAAATAATATTGAAACATAAAATTTCTAAAAAAAATAGTAATATACTGCATGTGATAATAATTCTACAAACTGTAAGGGATTCTAATTACATTTAAATAATTGTTCTTGAAAGAAATATAGTATATTAAAAAATTAAAAGTAAAAATATTTCAAATCGTAGTTAAATAAAAAGTATTCTGAAGTAGACACCTACCAAAAATCTTTAAATATAAAAAAAAAAAAAAAAAAAAAAAAAAAATTTTACTTCAATAATATTTAAATAAAAAATTTTTTTTAAAAGTCGTAATATACTTGATATAGAATTTAAATGAAATATACTCTATAAAAACTAACAATGAAAATATTTTAAAGTTGTAATTATAATTATAGTTAATTAAAATGAATTCTAACCTAAACTTCTTTTAAATTTAAATTAAGATTAAATAAATAAATTAAGTTTACTAAATCAGTGAAATGAATTAGGTATTTTGGCCATAAAAAATATATATATATATATATATATATATATATATTTAAATATAAAATTTTAAAAATAGTAATACAAACATATTTAATATAGAAAAATAATTTTACTTATTGATAGTAATTCAAATATTGAGTTGATGTAGAGATGGTGGCGTAGTGTTGTCGGTTTTTGACGTATTTTTTAACGCCAAGTAGCGGCGTTATTGCGTCATTATTTTCTGCCCCGGTCTAATACATTTACTTCAATTATAAAAAAAAAAAAAAAAATAAAAATAATGAAAATATTTTAAAGTTGTAATTAAAATTATAATGAATTCTAACCTAAAATTTCTTTTAATTCGTAATTAAATAAATACCTAAAGTTTACTTAATCAGAGAAATGGAAATTTTACTTGAATAATACACAAGTATAAAAAAAAAAAAAAAAAAAAAAAAAAAAAAAAAAAAAAACTTGATGTGATAATAATTCTACAAACTGTAAGGGATTCTAATTACATTTAATTGTTCTTGATAGAAATATAGTATATTAAAAATTAAAAGTAAAAATATTTCAAATCGTAGTTAAAAAAAAAAGTATTAATCTGACGTAGACACCTCCCAAAAATCTTTAAATATTGAAAGAAAAAAATGCAGTTAGAATTTTAGACGTTAAAAAAAAAAAAAAAAAAAAAAAATCCAGACGACACGCTTTTAACGGATGTTAGATTTCATTGAAAAATACATCCCTACCCACTACCAAAACGTAACAATAACTGATACATTAAAATATAAACATATTGAACATACTGACACCCCTAGTCTAGCAAAATAGATTTATCTGTAACCTTGGAAACATGAATTTTGTTTTGGCTGTGTATTTAAAACCATGTAATTTTTAAAGTTACTCCAAAATTCGCTTGAGGATGAAATGAAAGTGATGTCTTTAATTTAAGTACAAAATTAAATTAGGGGCTTTTAGCTTCCATTTTTGAAACATGGTTAGAACTGTGTAGCGAAAAACATATTTTAAGTCTATTAACTTATAATATTAATGCTCTGTAAATTTACATTGAGCACTATTTTGTAAAAATAAAAATATCTATAAGAACACCGGATTATATATCTTACTGTTCTTTCTTTTTATTAATATACATATATATATATATATATATATATTAGGTTGGTGCAAAAATAATGACGTAATAATGTCGCTTTTTGACGTTAAAAAATACGTCACAAAACGACATTATCACGTCATTATTTTTGCACCAACCTAACATATATATATATATATATATATATATATATATATATATATATATATGTTAGGTTGGTGCAAAAATATATATATACGCTAGCCGAGGTACCAGGCGTTGCTCGGGTGTATATGGCTGCAATTGTATAACCGCAACGTCACTTGCGTGCATCATCTGTTGGTATACTAAGTTACTCCCCACCTCATCTTTTTTTTACGGTATGTCCTTCGGGTGCGTTTGACTGTTCTTAATAAAAGAATTTCATCAAAAATACCTTCTTTTGTGTTCGTTTCTCTGGGTTAAATTGTTTCAATGTTTTAGATATTCAGTAAATTTCCTATGGTTGTAATATCTTTCAAATAGTATGTCATTTTTCACAAATCTAATAATCAGATAAAAACAGGGATGAAGCCTCCGAGCTTGATTCAACTGCAAGTTAAAATGCATGAACGCCCCCTCCTTCTTCACATGTTTACTGTAAAGCTAAGATTATTTTTTTCTCTTTTAATGCTTCAATAGTCCTTCTCAAACAATCTTTACGTCAAATTTTGTCCGAA
>OZ010592.1:92531888-92669388 GCA_963932145.1 Acanthosepion lycidas | reverse complement strand
GATTCGGCTGTAATTCGAACTCGGCTCTCCGATTCCTCAGTCCAATATATATATAATTGTCAACTAACAGAAATTACATATGGACGGCAGCAAATGTCATAATCTTTTACCACTCATGGTGTAACCTGTGATAAAATTATATATATAGAGTCACGGTGGCAAGGATCAAGCTTTTGTTGTTATAAAGAGGGTATACAGAGAAATTAAATGACTGTTAGATATGAAGTCGCTAATTCAAGATGATCAATTTACAAACAGACCAGAACAGTCATAAATGACATATTTACTTATCTACTTACAGTTTTCCTATATTCATTTCCCAGCGGAAGAAAGCCACTTGTCCTCAGTTCCGGTCAACCTTGTTACCAAGTGCACGACAATTAATTGGTCTAAATGTTGTGATCTTGACAACAACAACAAAAAAAAGGAAAGAAAACGAAAATACAACTATTGTTTAATTAGCTTTAGTTATCAGTTATGTGTGAATTGACTTCCTCCAACTCACTTGATCCGACAAAAAAGTGCCACACATCCTCTCCCACTGAAATTGTGAACTAACAGAAATTACATCTTGAAATATGGACGACAGCAAATGTCATAACCTTTAACCACTCATGGGGTGATGTGCGATAATAATATATATATATATATATATATATATATATATATATATATATATATATATATATATATTATAATTATTTTCTTTATAAAATTATGATTTCATTCTGAATTGCTAAGAACACCGGATTATAAATTCTTACTGTTCTTTCTTATTATTTTATTTGCTGTTAAGACTACGGAAGTTTTCTGTTTAATAATCTTTTTTTTTCTGTTTTTCTTGCTTTTTCGCAAGTTTTTTTTTATTTATATATTTGAGTCTAATTTGCTGAAAAATGACACTAGTTCTTGGTTTTTTGACGAACGCTTTCGGTTAACTGTCATCATTTTGCCTTGAAATAGGTTACTTATTATTTTAGTTTCATACATAATATTTGGTGTATTTAGACAATGTGGTTAGATTAGTTCATTATTAACTAAGAGTGGGGTTGATGTTTATTATTTGGAGATTTCGTTATTAAATATGTTTAAGGTGTTTCTCCCAGTATTAAATACTATTTTATTTAGGTTGTTTTTTTTGGTTTTAATTAGGAGGGTTTCAAGAAATTGTAATCGTTTTTTTTTTTTTGCGATTTTTTTATCGAGGATTTTGGTGTTGTTAATTAAGATTTAAGATTTATTTAAATGTGCTACTAGTCATGTGGTGTGCTGTTACAAGATGGATTTTTATGGCGCTGACGTCAGCACATACATTAGACACACAGCCACAACTCTCTCTCGTAGGCTCACATACCATCTTAATGGCACCAGCGCCAATTTCAACAGCCAAAACCCAAATACAAAAACAAAAAAACAAAAAATATTGGGAGAAAGCAAGAAAAAAAAAGATTATTAAACGGAAAAGTTCCCTAGTCTTTAGCAACCCATGCCTTAATAATGACATGTCTCCAATACATACATACATATATATATATATATATATATATATATATATATATATATATATATATATATATATATCAGTGATAGAAATTTGGGGGGATTTGAATAGTCATATGTATTAATTGATCGAGACTAGAAAAATCCTCAACAGAATGCAGAAAGTACTGGACGGCCGTTTCGACCTATTTAAGACTCATCAACAGTGCTCATCCATTGAACACAGACCATTACGATACAACACAATGTCATACTACTAGAACAACGGAAATCGGCCACGAAGAAAAACTTACTAGACTCTATATAGCGCCGCTACTCACGAACTTATGGTGGTAATACTCATCAAAGTATACGAAAGCCAACGGATTCTCTTCTTGTAACGGCATTCACCCGAGGTGGATTGAGCCGGCTCCAATATTGGAGTTTCAATTTACAAGCGGTCCCCAACCCGCATGTATAGCACATGAGATTTGATTATATTAGTAAAGGTTTCGTGCAGGACCATCCACCCTTTTTGAAGGACCGATTACAGTGACCTGGTGCACTACGTGCCACAAGGTCCCCAAACGACTCTCCGCGGGTTTTGAATTCAGAGTTTTTCCTTCTTCTAGACCAGTTGCCATCCAAGGCTATAGAACCCAGTCTGTCCTGCTATTTACCCATAGCTGGAGGGAGAAGAAGAGGATTCACACCTTTCCCAAGGGTATTAGCACGTAAGTGAATCTAATGGATTCGACTGGAAATCGAACTCGGCGCTCCGATTCCTCAATCCAAGCCGCTATCCATTACTCCACCGTGTCTCCTAAAGCCAACGGATTGTGCTCCAGCAGCCGCGTCTTCTTTCCCAAAGCCGCTCCCACCAGAGCATTAGAACTTGTATCAAGCAAGGAAATACAAATGATAAAAATTTTAGGGGATTTGAATATATATATATATGTGTGAGTGTGTGTGTGTGTGTGTGTATATATATATATATATATATATATATATATATATATATATATATATATAGGAAGCAACTTTAATTTTCCGTTAAAATGGAATAGTGTTGCCATATATGGTCTGGTTCCCTCGCTGTTCCTCACGAGATTCTCCACAAAATCCAAAGACGGATATGCAATGTTAGCTGGCATCTCGACTCCAGTTACTTTCTCACCGACGTAATATGGCCTCTGTCTCTGTCTTTTCTACACATATTTTCATGGCCACTGCTCTGACGAGCTATTTTCACTGGTGTCCCGACTGCATGAATTTAAGCGTGCTACTAGGTTGGCATCTCGGTCCCACCCTTTCACTCTTGAAACAGTTAAATGTAACCGTCTCTTCTACTCCAACAGCTTCTTCTCTTGCACTTCCCAACAGTACAGCTCCCTTCCTTTTACTTTCTTCCCTGATAAGTATATTCTTCAAAAATTTAAATGTAATGTCAAGCAACATCTTCTGTTGCCGTGATCACGGTTCTCATTTGTTATTCTCCCCTGTTCTTCATTTTATCTTTTTCTGACTCCCTAATTTTCAGTCGTTTTCCTTTTTTTTCACTTTCTGTAACCCCTTGCGAACTAGTGGCATTCTCACCTCGCTTGGTGTGAAATGCTTAAAAAACAAATATGACGGACATGGAAAGTTTCATTAATGTCTTTTTTTTTAATTTTTTTTCAGCGTTCTTAAATTTTCCCGTTTTGTTTCGTCCTCTGATCAACTTTATCATGGCTAATGTAAATACTTTATTTCTCAACAAGTATTTATAAACAAAGTAAAAATATAAGTGTTACAGAACTTTTATTTTGGGGTCAAATTTGTGGCTAATCTGGAAGGTCTCCTGACAGCCAGACTACGAAAGTGAAAACCGCGAAAAAAGCAACAAGAAACAACCTCCAAATCTTTCCGAAAAAGGCATGACAATTCATAGACATTAAAGAAAGGGCATCTGTGGAGAGCTCTGATCGCATATACATTAAATGAATATAGTAAAAAAGGTTAAAGAGACAACGCTTATAGAAGTTTCTTTACGGTAAATATTTTTAAAGTTTCATGTATTTTACTTCTTACATGAAGTAAAAAACGAACTTTCTATAAATATTTTCATGGTAATTATTCTTATGAACTTTCCTCTATGTTACCTAGACTTTATGAATTTAAGCGCAGTACTAGATTGGCGGCAAGGTCTCATCATTTTACAGTTGAAATGGCTAGATGTAACCGCAAGTTCTATGCTAACAGTTTCTTCTCTCACATTTCTTTTGAAACATTCTTCTATCTTCTTGCTTCCCAGTCAAAAATTTAAATGCAATGTCAGTCGTTATCTTCTGTCATCTTAATTCTTGTTTTAATGTTCTATCTCCTTCATAGTGGATTATGAAGGCATCACGTTGATAATCCCGTAAAAACACCGAAGTTAAACAACATCGATCCTGGTTAGTACCGAGATGAGTGACCGACTGAGGATACCAGATGCTGTACATTTAGGTGCGCGGTTGGTGTAATGCATAATGTCTGGGAATTTTTAATTGTAAGTCACAGTTTCAATTTAAGTTGGGTTCGTTGTATTCGCTTACGCGCAAATACTTTTGGGAAAGGCATGGATCCAATACTTCTCATTCCGGCTATGGGACAATTAAAAAAAAAAAAACTTGTATCACACAAAAGATTGTCACTCAAACAAAACATTTCTTATACTATTTACATTATTCGGACTATTGTCCTCATCTTTGTCGCCATATTTGTACGGCGCGGCCTTCTTCTACAATGGCCGAAACGTTGTGATAAATATGGCAACAAAGATGAGGACAATAGTCCGAATAATGTATATAGTGTACATAATACCTAACCTCAGAAATATAGACAGATACTAAAAGGCTGAAACTTTCTAAAAAATATGATGACAAAGATGAAGACAATAGTCCGAATAATGTAAATAGTGTACATAATACCTCATCTCAGAAATATAGACAGATACTGAAAGGCCGAAACGTTGTGATAAATATGGCGACAAAGATGAGGACAATAGTCTGAATAATGTAAATAGTGCACAAAATACCTCCTCTCAGATATACAGACAGATACTGAAAGGCCGAAACCTTGTAATAAATATGGCGACAAAGATGAGGACAATAGTCCAAATAATGTAAATAGTGTACATAATACCTCATCTCAGAAATATAGACAGGTACTAAAACATTTCTTATAATCTAAAAACATTTTCTGATTTTAAATAACTTGCGAATGGTGAAAACCCGTAGAAAACGAATCAATCGGTCCTTAATTTCCTCATATCCTCTAACACGTAGTAACCCTTTGCATCTTAGTGGTTTTATTGCTTTGCTTGGTGTGAAATTATTAAAACAAATTGTTTTTGAATTCCATTCACATTTCTATGAAGGGATTTCTCAATCTCTGTTGACATATCATGTAAGTGCATTTTCTTTCAATATAAAAAGTAATTGCTTGAAATAATCGTTTCGTCGTGCCCTGATAACGACGATTATGGAAACGAAATAATGATTTGGAACATATTAATTGCTCTAATCGCTGTATTAATGTAAACATCTGAAAAAAAGAAAGGTCTTTAAGTCCAGAAAAGTAATAATACACTAAGTAGGATGTTTTTTTTTTCTTTTCAAATATTCTTTAATGCTTATACACACACACATACACAAACCACAACCGTTTCGTTGAGGACCTCCTTGCCACACATAAAATCTATCACAATAGGTTTTTAAAGAATATTCAATGGTTGTCAGCATGTGTAAAAGCCGAAAATTTTGACGAATTTGCGTTGCCAACATGAAAGCCCCAAAATTGAAGTATATGGCAAGTGTTTTAACAGAGGATGAAAAATATGGCACCAAAATCCGAAGACACATTGAAATGTCAAAAGATTTATTACAAAAGATAAACAAAATAATACGAAACAAGAACATTTTGTTAGAGTCAAGGAAAAGAGTATTGGACTGACAGGTAATATCAATAGGTAATATGTCAGTAAATGCTGAACAATTTCTTCCCAGATGAAGAGGAGTTTGAGACAACAGAAACTAGAATCAAAAAACGATAGCTGAAAATTTTGCTCGAATGATAAGGAAGCAGGTTTTGGGAAATTTGATACTCCCGGGACATATCGAAGTTAAAGGAGACAGAGGTGTTTATGTGAATGGTTTGTGGAATATAAATATGGTTTCTGTTGTTATTTGGTACAGTTCTGTATTATTCTATAGCACCAGTCCAAAGAAGGATGATATTTGCCAAGATTCGTTCAAAGCCTTTCTCTTGCTCAAAGTTATTTTTCACCATTGATCTTAGGAAGAGGTTGTATACAGCTTACTGTTTTGATATTTCTGAACAGATTTGGTGTCATGCATGAGATCAATTTAAAAGTCATATTCTCGAGAATCAATTGCCTCGAGTTTTCAGGTTGATGTTTTGGTTTTGTAGCAACGTGGGGTATTGGGCGAAACTATCTCTGGTGCAGCCTATTCTATGTTAAATTTCCTTTTCTTCTGGACTAAATTTGTTCTAACTGATCCATACACCGAGATATCTCAAGTGTTTAGTATTTACTAATACCACATTCTTTATTTTGATGATGGATTCGGGGTACGCGCTATCAATGCTGTCGTTTCAGGTTCAGATTATAGTTTCTGTTTTGGAAAAGTTTATTTTCGGTCCTGTTTATTGGAAATCTTGGTGAAGGATGTTGATTTTCCGTTCAAGGTTATTCTTACCTCGACTATGAATACTTATGTCATCAGTGTAGACCCATTCATCATCAGTAAATTGTATTCTTTTGCCTTTAATCAAGGTCACAAAACTGTCGAATGTGCTGGAGAGATTTGGGCTGTATACGAAAATTTATTCATTGCTGACAGAATGGCACAGAAATTGTTTCCAGTTTCAAGAAATAGAAGTTAGAAATCACACTCTCTCCGCGGATATACATATATAATTAAATACAGACTGAAAGAGATAGATAGATAGATAGATAGATAGATAGATAGATAGATAGATAGATGAAGACAGACAGAGAGATATGAAAAGACGAACATAGATATATTAATAAATACGGAATGAATGAGATAGATAGATAGATAGATAGATAGATAACAAATTGAGATAGATAGATAGATAGATAACAAATTGAGATAGATGGATAGATAGATAGATAGATAGATAGATAACAAATTGAGATAGATAGATAGATAGATAGATAGTAGATAGAAAGATAGATAACAAATTGAGATAGATAGATAGATAGATAGATAGATAGATAGATAGATAGATAGATAGATGAAGAGAGACAGAGAGATATGAAAAAACGAACATGGATATATTAATAAATACGGAATGAATGATATATATATATATATATATATATATATATATATATATATAGATAGATAGATAGATAGATAGATTGATTGATTGATTTTATTTATTTAATGATTTATTATGTGAAGAAATCTCTTTATGCGTGAGTGATACAACCTGATTGAACCCGCGTTGGCCGATCTGTTCACTTTGATGTGAAGTAATTGCAAGCGCTGTCTGAGCTATTCTTTAAGCCATTATCAAAGTATTTTTTTTTACCCGTATGTGTAGATATTTATATGTTTCTAAAATGATGGGAATACTTTTTATTATTTTCTAAACGCGGTCAGCATATTGTGGCCGTGTTCATAGCTGATTTTAAATGTTGTCATTTTTCTTATTTATTATAAGTACTTACATTATTTTTAGCCTTGTGTTTTTTTATATGTAGATGAGGATATTATCCTTGTATTTTCTACAAGTACGTTACGGATGGAGTCTGGTCTGACCCGGGGTGGTAGTACCGGTTATGATCCCAGCTATGGGCAAATAGTTAACCCCAAACTGGGGTCAAAATACCATGAAAGTGTAGAAATAGGTTGTAATTTCAGAAATACATTTTTGAAAAAAATATTACCAGCGATACATATTTTAAGGAAAATTATTACCAGAAATAGATTTCTGAAAAAAAATATTACCAACAATAAAAATTTTGTCGGCGTTAAATAACGCATTGAGATTGAAATGCCGTAAACCAAACCAAAATCATACCATATATATATATATATATATATATATATATATATATATATATATATATATATATATATATATATATATGCGTGCCGATGATCATACCCTCCGGAATAATCATTTAAAAGTGTTTTTGTTGAATTTTTATGTTTCTTTTTTCATAATAAATATTGCTTAAAAAATGCCTGATAATTATGCACCAACCCAATATATAATGTAAGAAAAACAATGCTCAATGCTAAATAACAGCTATTTAATATATATATATATATATATATATATATATATATATATATATATATATATATATATATATATATATATGTAGAAAAAAACAGTAAGATATATAATCCGGTGTTATAGATATTTTTATTTTTACAAAATAGTGCTCAATGTAAATTTACAGAGCATTAATAATAAATTAATTGATTTAAAATGTTTTTTCGCTACACAGTTCTAACCATGTTTCAAAAATAGAAGCTAAAAGCTTCGAATTTAATTTTGTGATTAAATTAAAGACATTAGTTCCATTTCATCCGCAAG
The DNA here is from genome assembly GCA_963932145.1 of Acanthosepion lycidas. NCBI lineage: Eukaryota > Metazoa > Mollusca > Cephalopoda > Sepiida > Sepiidae > Acanthosepion > Acanthosepion lycidas. The sequence continues at coordinate 92,661,288 of OZ010592.1, read as the reverse complement.
CAAATTTTGGTGTAATCTATTTCTAAAATTACTGGGTTTTAAAGGCACAGCAAAAAATCATAATTCCCGTTTCCAAGGAGACAGGGAAATATGATTTTCCTAGGATACAGAGAAATTATGATTTTTTGCTGTGCCTTTAAAACCCAGTACATTTTGTACGAGTACAAATATTTTCTACGAAATTTCTTGAACATTCCTGCTTGTAAATTCTCTGCAATTCTCTGCTATTTAGCAATTAATGGCAACCGAAAAACGTAGATAAAATAATAATAATCTAAAAATGAGGTTTTTATTGGTGATGACTAAAAGAAAATCCCGTTTTAATTATGGGATTTAAAAATATGATATTAATTATAGCTTTATAAAAGAATTATATTAATTACTGGTTACTATGGATCATTAATGCCCACCTTTCAAAATGGAAGGTATACTGACTATAATGTTTTTCCCTATTAATTATCTTTGCCTTTGATCTCAGTCTGTCTCTCGAACTATTCTCTAGTCTGTCTGTCTGTCTGTCTCCGTTAATGTTAAACATTGCCAGAGCAGCTGTTAAGAGAATAACGGGGTTTTCACAAAGAAAATTAAACAATAAGCGACTGGATATTTTCTTTTTTTTTTGTCTTCGACTCTGTTCTCAGAGACTACCGAACAACTTGTTTCGGTTGGAAAAACCCATACTGCCATTTTGAATGAATCAAGTGGCCGGTAGCCACTTTTATGTATAGCAACGGCGAACATAAGAAGCAAGCCGTAAATAGTACCGTTCAATAGTTTAAAGCGATAGAAGTGACATATGCAGGAGATGAAAAGGTCACCTAGTTTTCTGTTCAGGAGATGAGTATTATTACTGCTCGCGTCATGTGGCTGATACAAGAGAACAGTGTTTCTCAGTCATATTTGATGAGAGACCAATCACATTGAATATCAATATATTTACAAGAAAAGGAAATCGATACGGTCAGGACAGATGGGCTTAGATAAAAAAAAAAAAAGAATCGACATTTAAGTCCCCCTCATTCCGTCAGTGTATCAGTCAGACTATTCTCTTTCACATTCGAACTTACTCTCTATCTCGAAGCATTTGTATTTTTCTCGCTCAACTGCTCACTAATTCTGCTTTTCTCTAGATTTAAAAGAGGGTCATCTTCTCCCGTTTCTAAAAAAACAATCCTCTTTCTATGTATGTGATATATGCGTATATATATATATATACGTAGTTATTTTTACTGGTTTTGGAGGTTTTTTTTCTTTGGCGTCTGGGCTTGAACTCTGGACGATTGTTTTCGCCTCAATTACATGTTCTTAGTTCTTTCTTTTTTGTCCCTCATTTTTCCTTGGGTATTGGTTTGTTCAATCACAAGCCGAAATACCTAAAGTTTTTCCAAGCGAGTACCACTATATATATATATATATATATATATATATATATATATATATATATATATATATATATATATATATATATATATATATATATATATATATATATATATATATATATATATATATATATATATATATATATATATATATATATATATATATATATATATATATATATATATATATATATATATATATATATATATATGTATATATATATATATATATATATATATGTATATATATATATGTATATATATATATGTATATGTATATATATATATATATATATATATATATATATATATATATATATATATATATATATATATATATAAGGGTGAGTCTCTGCGTGCTCCCATCTATTTGAGTAGTAATGAACATTAATTTAAGTTTGTTTCATATCTATCTATTTATCTAAGTTTATATCTATCTATCTATCTATCTATCTATCTATCTATCTACATGTGCCTGTTTCTCTCTAACTACATAAGCCTGCTTTTATCTATCTATTTATCCCATTTTCTTCACTATATATATATATATATATATATATATATATATATATATATATTACAGCTAACTTTACAGTCAACATCATGAATTCAATGGCAAGATTTAAGTTGCAGAGAACCAATATGATTTATGAATTGACATGTCCTTTACGGAAGTGTGACCTTTGTCAAGCCATATTCATGAATATTAAATATACCACTACATGTCTCTCAAAAAAACTGACGTTATTTTTCTATGGCGATAGTTCAGTTTGGACTCATTTAAACAGACACAGAATCCTACCAAGATTCATCTGCGACATAGTTGTAGAAAACACAAGTTTAATAGCCTCATCCACGCGTGAAAAAAGAGTAAATATAATGGAAACACTAATAATAAAAATGAAAAAAAAAGCAATAACTTCAACTACGAACACGGCCACAATACGCTAACCGTATTGGAAAATTAAAAAAAAAACATTCCCATCACTCTAGAAAAATATATAACAATCTACACATTCAGCTAATAATAATAAAAAAAAAAAGACTTTGATAATGTCTTGTAGAATAGCCGAAAGCGCTCGGATATTTAGAACAGTTTTTACATATAAAAAAATAAGACAAGAAATCATTTATACGAACACAAGAAAAATTGAAAAAAAATTCACATGTTCTTTTTCAGTTGACTTTAATGAAACTTGTTTAAAAGAGGCCTTGCGGCCCAAATACACTATTAAAGACACACACACACACACACCTCACATATATATATATATATATATATATATATATATATATATATATGTAATGGCAAGGTTTAATGTGAATCGCAAGAGATTACCGTCGTTTTACAAGACCTAAATCTCAAAGAAGGGAAGTTGAGAGATAGTGAAATAGTTGGCAAATTTGAATTAGGAACTCGTAGATAACGTGGACAAAAATAGGTCCAGTGTTGGACGGCGAGTGACCATGTAGGGGCAAAGACGTGGTTTTAAGAACAGCTAAGAAGAATATGGACATAGAGAAACCCAGGAGAAAAACGAAGAACCAAATCGATCAGTAAGAGATACAGGAATGGAATTTTACACTTTTAAACATAAACATATGGCGACTAGAGATGCGGCCATTTTTTCAGTAATATGTAAACTTGAAGTGAAACTGCAGAAATCGAAAAGGGCCTTAGCAGCACCCATATTGACACACAACAAACTCCTGAATGATTACAAATTTGAAGGTGAAGAATACAAACATTGTCAAAGTTACAGATGAAATTCTTGACATGATGAAAAGGAATCAATAAACAATGCCTAGACATGGCACGGAATAACGACATTGGAATCAGGAACAAATGCAGGCAGGCAAAAGAGGTATGACTCAACGAAAAGTGTGCAGAAATAGATAGAATGGTTATTACAAATATAGTATATTTGCATAAAAGAATAAGATAACTAATAGCGCAAAAGTTCATCAACAGAGTGCATGAAATCCAAGGACGGAACATAGGGAAAGAAAATATACTTCAGAGAATGTTTCCACGATGAAAGAGGACAACCTTAATTACACAGAGAATTTGGAAGCCTGAACAAGTAGCAGTACCAGACGGAATTGTAATCGAAATGTTGGTAGCTTTAGATGATTTCGACGTTGATAAAATTACAGACATAATAAATTAAATTTACAACAATGGTAATATAGCAGGTAACCTAAGTAGATATATTTTAATAGCACTGCCGAAGAAACCAATTGAAAACGAATATAAAATTTATCGGACACTCAGACTAATGAGCCACATAACAAAACCTTTCATCCGAATTCTGTTGAATAGAGTGCGCAGCCGAATTAGACCGAAATAGGACAAGACCAGTGCGGGTTCGTTAAAGACACTGGAACAAGAAATGCAATATTTATACTCAGAATGATGCCAGAAAGATCAATAAATATGCAAAAGTATGTATACTTATGTTTTATAGATGACTCAAAAGCATTTTATATAGTTCACCACAAAGAACATTTATGTAATTTTGACATATATGGTGAGGATATTAAAATAATCCAGAACTGGCAGCAAACCACCTGTGTACGGATATGAGTTGAGTTCAGTAAATATACAAAGATGAAAACAAATATGTTCAACCAATACAGCAATCAATCAACTGCAATCAACTCCATTTTGCTAACATTAAAAAAAAATACTTCCATAGAAACATGGAGCAAAGAACTTTATTCGACTTTTTTTTTTTTCTCAAGAAAGTAAAAATGTCATCCGACATAGAAATCTACCTATTTATTCTATACTTAATAAAACGAAAAATACCAAGGTGTTTGTGTTATAATATTTTGGATTTTCTTTAACAGACGAAAAAAAATTCGACAGGAAAATTCGAAGGCACATTGGGAAGCTATTATTATAGAAAATAAACAGTCCACAAAAAAAATATCATTCACCACAAGAGAAGGTTTCTTGAATTGCATATGATAGAATTAATGTGCACACGTATATTATTTGAATAATAGAAAAATAAATATTTAAAAAAAAATTAAATGAATAATTAGATCGTAATCATATTGTGCGGCCTTGTTCCCAGTAGCCGTGAGACATGTCCGTCATGATAAACCATTTCAAACGTCCAACATCTCCAAAAATACCAGGATTTATAATGACTCGAATGAGTCGAAAATATTTGAAGAAAATAACAAAATAAGAACTTCGGACATTTTATCCACAACTTCGAGCACAATAATCAAGATCTTAGCCGAAAATTAGAAAACTACACTAAAAAAATTATTTTTAATCAAACTTGTTTGTGTGTGTATATATATATATATATATATATATATATATATATATATATATATATATATATATATATATATTTATAAATTAAAGAATCTAACTTACATCTCTCTAATACAAATAATACATAAATTAGAATGATGTAGCCACCTCTCTGCGCAGACTGGTTGCACAAATGTGATTATATTAGAATTCCCACTAGAGAAGCACATATACACAATTACGAACTGATATTATAATCCGACGCCCACTTAGACACACAAGAAGCTTCACAAACATACATACATATAGAATTATACACGATTCTAATTCACGTAATATGTGTGTGACCAATTAAAACTGATCCAACCACAATTGAAAATAGCAGAGTTTTTGTCTTTTATCAGTTTTCTCTCAATCACTGAGAAAGATACAACCAAAGTGAAATTGATATACATTCCCTATTTGTTATTAATTTAGTCATCCTATTGGGTTCCTAGGCATATTTGATCTGCATTTGATATTTACATCATATATATATATATATATATATATATATATATATATTGAATTGACACTCTTCTGGATATAAGAGAAAAGTCGCCGGAGAAGGAGGGGATATTCCCTTCGAAGTGTTATTCCAGGTATAAGGACGCCATCTCGGTTATCAAAACGTGCTAAGTTTTTTTTGTGTTTTTTTTAAGCATTACGCCCCAGGCAAAGGGTGGGGGCCACAAAAACGAAAGGGCTTACAGGATGTGTGTGTGTGTGTGTGTGTGTGTGTAAAAAAAAATGAAAGTTTTTGTGCAATGCGGTTCGTCCTTTTGGCTTTAATCGGCTTAAAGTAAATGATTCCTAATACATATATGCATATATATATATATATATATATATATATATATATATATATATATATATGCATATATATATATATATATATATATATATATGTATATATATATATATATATATATATATACTCACACAATCATACACATACACCTATATATATATATATATACATTTATATATATATATATATATATATATATATATATACATATATATATATATATATATATATATATATATATATATATATATATATATGAAGAAATAGCCTCGATATTTGACACATACGCACATACACTTACACAGGGACACACACAAGCATAAACACGCAGCATACAAAGACAAAAATCAATGTAGCCTCAATAATAGTATGATCCCAATTAACGCATAAATTTATGACGTCAAACTTAGCATAAAAATAACGAATCAGAGAAAATCAGCAGTCAATCGATGAAATCTCCTGACGAGTGGAATGAACAATTATAAAACTTTAGAGCTGAGGTGCTGAATAGAATATCTCTCAGCTACTTGATAAATTATATTTGTATTAATCCAATATATATATATATATATATATATATATATATTAGGTTGGTGCCAAAAAAATGACGTAATAATGTCGTTTTTTGACGTATTTTTAACGTCAAAAAACGACATTATTTCGTCATTATTTTTGCACCAACCTAATATATATATATATATATATATATATATATATATATATATGTATATATATATATATATATATGCATGTATGTATATTAATGCTTAATAAAATCCCAAATCAACTCATATGGGTAATAAACTTATTTTGACCGATGAAGTTGAGTATATACCGAGGCTGATAAGACTGACGAATTATATTTTCGTCAGTCAAAATAATTTCATTCCCCATATCGGGTGATTTTGGATTCTATTGTGTATTAATTTTTTAAATACATTGAGCTCCTTTTCTTGATCAGTTTTAATATTTTATGTTACATGGAAACTAAATATGTAATTTTGAAAATGTCCTCTCCATACGTTATATAGGATATTGCAACTGTTTTGTTTAAATTATTTCACCCAATGCAAGTCAGAAAAGCCACTAAGACACAAGGGGTTACTGAGTGAGAAAGAATTAGAAAAAAGAGTAACATTATTAAAGAGCAAGAACAATAGAAGATTAATCAGGAAGACAGTAGATTAACTTTGTATATTAACATTTGGAGATGAAAGTGGGCTTGAAATCATGGAATTTGGGATTATCTGTACCAGTAGATTTATGATAGAAATTTACTTCTTATCAATACTGCACGCTCCAATCTCTCTTAGCAGCGTTTAAAATCGTTTGAGCAACATTGTAAGTGTGAAATTATTTTCCAACCTGCAACCCTATTTTACAGAGATGACATATTGCTATATTCTCCTTGTTTTATCATTATGTTCACGGCAAATGTTCATTCGTCAGTTCCCCGATTGAATACCTTCATTGCTACGATCCGCGATGTCCTGTACATAGAGTATACCAATCCTTTTTTCTCCGTATTTCATTGGTAATGAAGAATTTCCACTTATTCAACTACTTCCACAGAACTGTTATTTTATGAAGCAAACTCCAGAGAGGCTGTTTTTGCCAATATTTCCAGTATTAATCTCTTCAAATTTAAAGTCAACCGCTACCTATCCAACACATAAAACCCACTGCTTACTTCCTCCGTTTACGTTCTGACAGCAACATTATTTCATAACAATCTACCTTAAGTGACGCTTGCGCCTTGTATTACAATGAACAATAATATGTAAAAGGTGGCGTTATTATTTTTTAAACGGAATTCGGTTTTCTATGTTCAGAACTGCTAATTTCAGATTAGATTTCGCGTTGGAATTTATGAATATTGTTTTAAAGAGACCATAAAATCTGAGTCTTTTGACTATATTCCATCAAATGTGACTGTTGTTTTATATTCATTATTATTTCACTTTCGAACTGATTTGTAAAATTTTTGCATCATGGGAATCATTTTATATTCATCAGTTTCATAAACATTTCTTTTGTTGCCGAACGGAAATAATAATCGTTTTATGATTCGCAGTATTATTTATCGATTGACTGTATCGATCAAGAAAATACCTAACGCCCGTTGCCATGGTCTATCTATATAAGAGTCAGGACAGACAGAGAACAGAGAAGTATAGCTGTATCTGGGCCAGAGCTGGCTAATCCTTATCCTTCAGCCTCGACAGAGTCCAAAGGCTTTTGTATAGTTTTATGGACGATGAATTATTCTGAATGAAGATGGTGGAAGAATGGTTGGTTCCTGGTATCGATTCAGAAAACACATAGCACCCGTTACCACCGTTTACATTTATAAGAGTCGGATAAGGCCAAGAATGTAGAATTTTAGCCAAATCTGGGATGGTGCTGCCTAACGCTCACTTTTCAACTTTGAAAGGGTTCAGAAGCACTTACGCAGCTTTATGGGTGATGGATTATTCTCCAGTCTGCAACCCTTATATGACAGACGAAACGTTCCCAGCCTTTAACTACTCTATCGCTATTACGATGGGTTACATTTCTTAGTGCAACAAGGTCGGTCTCTTACAGCTAGGACCACCCACCAGGCCGTGTTCACTGTGGCATACAATCTCCTTTCGTTCTGAGTTGCTTTGATAAAGGTCAAATTCAATTCAGACAATTCTTCCCCAGATCTGTTATTTTGTGGAACAAACTGACAAGAGGATGCTTCCCTGATAATTAAGTCCAGGTCTATCCTAATTTTTCTCATAATACTCTCTTACTTCCCCCTCCCTTAAAATATACCTCAATATCCTCTACTTTGAGTGGCTCTTGGGCCTTGGTTTGAATTGTTACTTTTTGTTATGGGATCTTACCCATAATAATAATAATGGACTATTCCACACTTAATACATACTGCACCTCAGGAGTAGGCAAGGAGTCAGTAGTTCACGACCGGCTGATCGGTTGAACTCTCTGCCTTCGGGCGGGGAGGAACCCGAACGAGGCTACGCCGAAGGGCGGATTCTCTTTCGGGGAGGTAAACTGACCCTGAACACGTTTATACGGGTTCAATGGGCATATTTTTGGCCGAGCCCACGGGCTCGGAGATCCCACATTAAACCGGCCTTGTGCCACATGATGCCATCGTGGGAGTGGGTGACTAAATATAGTCAGTAGTTCACGTCTTGACCGGCTGTTCGGTTGATCTCGCACCCTTCGGGCGGGGAGGAACCCGAAGGAGGCTACGCCGAAGGGCGGATTCTCTTTCGGGGATCCCACGTTAAACCGGCCTTGTGCCACACGATGCCCACGTGGAGGGGTGACTAAATATAATCAGTAGTTCAAATTGAGTCAAGAGTCGAGTCAGAGGCAGTCCGAAACAGAGTCGCGTTCAGACAATTACTACAAGACATTGGAATAGTGATACTGGTCGAGACTACATTGTTCTCTCTACTAAACCTGATTGTTCATACTAATACTTCTACTTCTCTGTATATATTCCTGTTTGTAATATATCTGTGTTATTCCATATCTGCCTTCAAGTTCTTCTTTATTGGTTCTACCTTGGACTATCATCCGTGGTACAAGGAACCGGACCATAATACGTTTTTTAAACCTGAAAGATAATGTCTGAATATTTTATATCGGGTCCCATTGGGAATTAAAATATGTATTCATTAGTAATTGTTTTTATGAACTGATTTTCTTTTTTAAATTTCTGCTCCTATATCAACGTGCCCCCCTCTATAATGTACGGAGTAACGTGGTTACTTGTTCATCGTAACTTTTCTTTTCACTCTCTCCGACTAAGGCTGATTGCGCACTAGCATGAAATAGTTCTCTCGAATGAGCTCGGCTTTGAATGGTCGTATTTATATTTACCTGCTCATATGTAACCTACCAGTCCAAGGCTGCTGGATTCATCCTCCGATCACCATTTCCACATCAGTCCGGAACTGCTGATGAGTTCTTCTGCCTGCAGGTCGAGGATTAGGCCTTTTGGTTACCAAGTATTATGCTACATTCTGTGATTATTTTGTTACAAATCACCAAGACGAGTAAAATGATGGATGAATTCCCGCCACCAATGAATTAGCCTACTAGATATGTCATGCGTCCATGCTTTCGTATAGAATTAGGATAGAATTTGGTATATAATAAAGAATTTGTCTTTGAGATGAAGCATTCATCCTAGATTAGAATATTGCTGTCACATCTGGTCTGGTGCTTCTGCTATATATTTAGAGATTCTTGATAAAATCCAAAGAAGAATCTATCTTTCATATTTATAAGTCTACCATTCATCCATACATTGAATATTGCTTCCACGTCTGGCCTGGTGCTTCTGCTATATATTTATAGATTCTTGATAAAATCCAAAGAAGAAACTGTAATAATATCGGTCTTGACCTGGCATCTCGGCTTCATACTCCTGCCGCCGTGACGTAGCTTCCCTGTGCCTTTTCTATAAATATTTTCATGATAATTGTTCTCATGAACTTGCTTCAATGTTACCTAGACTTTATGAATTTCAGCGCAGTACTAGATTGGCGTCAAGGTCTCATCATTGGTGTAACTGTAAGTTCTATCCTAACAGAATTTTTACTTTGTAGTACAAACTCCTGAGGGATTGCTTCCCTGAGAATTAAAATTTTGGTCTCTTTAAGTCCAGAGTCAACCGAAGTCTATCCTAATCGTCCTCATAATAATCTCTTACCCACCCCCCGCCCAGTAAATCTCTATCTTTTTTGAAAATTCCGTCTTGGATTGGGTGAAGTATCAGTTAAAAATAAATATCTCTTAAAATTTTTACTTTTTTAAAATCTGATAGGTAGTGTCTGAATACTTTATACTGGGTCCCATTTTGAATAAAAATTTGTATTCATTATTCCTTATCTGCCCTGTTTTTGGATTTGGACTTTATTTTTGAATTAACATGCGATATTCGTAGTTTAGTTTGTAACAAGGCGCCAATGGAAAAGAAACGATCATGGGAGAATTCACGACACCAACGAATTTGTCTTCTATCAGGTCATCCCATAAGTTCTGTCCGAATTTTAATTTTTTGTTAAAATGAACGAAATGTAAAGAGTATTTTATAATGTCTAATGGAGCTGAGCATTATTTTTATATTTAGATGCATTTAAACTGATCAAATTTTATTTCAGAGAACAATAAAATTAAATTTTGTTTGATTAAAACTCTGCTAACATGGAAGTACCCAAGAATCATTTGAGGCACATAATGCTTTATGAGTTCAGGAAAGGAAACTCAGCGGCCGAAGCGGCTAGAAACATTCACTCAGTTTATGTAGAGGAATGTGTGAATGAAAGAACTTGCAGAAGATGGTTTGCAAAATTCAGAGGTGGAGATTTCACCCTTGAAGATGAAAATCGAACCGGATGTCCACTTGAGTTTGATGAAAAGCTTCTTGAAGCAGCCCTTGAAGAAAACCCTGCTTTATCAGTTGAGGAATTGACAGTGGGTCTCAGTTCAAACCATATAACTGTTCATCGTCATCTTCAACAACTTGGAAAAGTTCCTAAACTTGGAAAATGGGTGCCTAATGAATTGTCTGAAAACTACCTCAAATCCCGAGTTGACATCTGCTCTTCTCTCCATTCTCGCCAACTTATTTCACCTTTTTTTGGATAGACTTGTGACTGGCGACGAAAAATAGATCTTTTATCGAAATGTTAAGCGTCGTAGACAGTGGCTTGGTAAAGGGGAGAAGGGAACTTCATGGGCAAAATGTTCTTCTTTGTATCTGGTGGGATCGCCAAGGAATAATCCACTTTGAATTCTTACCACCTAATGCAACAATTAATACTCAAATATACTGTCAGCAATTAGAGCGTTTGAACCAACCTTTGAGGAAAAAAGATGTGCTCTAGTGAATCGAAAAGAGGTGATGTTTCATCGGGACAATGCGCGACCCCACACAGCAAGGATCACGTCACAAATGATCGAAGAACTTGGTTGGGAGAAAATTCCTCATCCACCTTATTCTCCCGATCTTGCTCCTTTAGATTACCATTTGTTTCATAGCTTACAGAATCATTTGGAAGAAACAGCTTTTGTAACACAGGAAGAGGTTAAAACTGACATTTGTGAGTTCTTCGAATCAAAGCCAAAAGAATTTCACAGTAATGGAATTAGTAAGCTTGTTAATAGATGGAAGGAAGTCATAGATAATCAGGGAAAATCTGTAATTAAATGTAACATTTAGTCACTTGTTTTCTTTATTCAAAATTCGGACAGAACTTATGGGATGACCTGATACATATATCATCCGACCATGCATTGGTATATAACTAGTAGAGAATTTAGTATACAATGACGAATTTGTTTATGAGATATACTATTCGTCCATGATTTGATGATTGCCGCCACATCTGTTTTTGGTGTTTCTTCTATGTATTTAGATGTTCGTGATAAAATTCAACGAGGGATCTGCAATATTATCAGTCCTTATCTGGCATCTCAGTTTCAGGCTCGTTTTCACCGCCATAACACAGCTTTCCAGTGCCTTTTCTATAAATATTTGCATGCTACTTGTTCTAATGATCTTTACTATATGGTTTCTTTGTTTACGGTTTACCAACACATTTGGTTTATTTAATGCCGAAATGTTTTCTACCGTATCTGTTATCACAGAGGTCAGCAACCATTTGGAACTTTCTGGACTGCTAAATGTATAATTTTAAATTTGGCGGATCACTAATATGAGTTTAGAAAAATAGGTAAATTAATTTATATAATAATAATAATCGGAACATTTTTATTTTATTAATATGTAAAGCACCAATTAAAGGTAAGAAAAAGTGTAATTATTTAAATAAAACATATTGAACATTTGGAGTTTATTCAAGTATTACACATTTTTAGTATATTTGTTCTTGTTTATTTAAAATAATTTTGGGGATTTTTGGCTCCAGTGAAGTCACTGCAAGAAGGAGAGCTATGTTTATTTCAAGATGAGACCACTACCAAGTTTTAATTGTGCAGACAGATGAAAATTTCTTTTCGCACAAATATGTTTTGGGAATTCGAATCAAAATTTCTATTGCTTTTACATAGTGTAGGGTATTTATTTATTTTTTTTATATAGAGAGCCAAAAATGATGTCTTGATAAGGATGAGTGGAATTTAGTTTTGAGTCTGTCGTCGCAAGATAGATCGATAAGGCTTTCGTTTTGATTAATGCTTAAATTGTTATCTTCAAATTTTCTTCTGACCATCAAAAATTTTGCACGGACCAAAAAAGCGATCCGTGGACCATCGGTTGGTGACCACTGCTCTATAGTACCGATAATTTATGAACTGAAGCTCAGTACTAGAAAATACTGAAATGCCTCATCAATTTACATTTAAAATTGCTAGATATAACCGTAGGTTCTATGCTAACAGTTTCTTCTCTCGCACTTCTCGCTTGTGGAACTCTCAACCGGTTATTATCTTACTCATTTCCATGATCCTCTCTGACTTCCTTATTCGGTAACTCTCTACATTGAGTGGATCTTGAGTCTTTTATTGTGTGAATTATGAGTAAAAATGCAAAATAACAATGTTTTAAAGACTCATCGGAGTTCGGCTAATAAAGGTACAAGGCTTGGATTTTAAGCCAATAACAATTTATAGAAAATTAAGGACAGCAGTGAACATTATAATTGAAATTCTTGAAAGTCCAATCCCATTTACAACACACTGATATCTCTGAAGTATTTATAGTCTGTGTGTTTTGAGATTGGAAGAAAATAAACAAGAATTATCACTCCCGAATTCTAAAGAAAAGAGAGCTAAAATTGTCTTGCCTATAATTAAATTTAGAGGTAATCCAACAGTTTTTTTTCCATAATATAAATTCTACGACTTAGATTGAGACACTTATTTTTGTATAGACGTTTTTCTACTAATTTTGGAATCCTCTAAAATACATTTACGTTCAGGATCAGACCATATATCTCCTTTCCACACAGTATTGCTCAAATGTGCGGTAACTCAAAACAATAACTATAAAAATTAATGGCGACCAAAAGCCGAATGAGATTGGATAATTTGAACCTGACAAATTTTAAAAGGCTGTATCATTAACACTTGGATGTAATCAGCGTTTGTTGATTTTTTTTCTCCAATTCGTTTCCGCTTTTATATATAATATTAATTATATTAATTAATCCGTTCCCTAAAGGTCTTTCGCGAACGGAAATGCGTGCATAAAGGTTGGTTAGTTTTGTCTTTCATTTATCCACTATTATTCTCTCTCTCTCTCTCTCTCTCTCACTCATCCCTCACAGACGTTTATATACCTGGTGTAATAGCAAAATGACCCAAATCGTGTAACATCATAATTATCCATCCCACAAAATGTTTAATATCTTAAAACCACTAAACTAATAGAGTTTCTTTTTTCCAGGTTTTCAGTTAAGATACTTAGCCATCTTGACGCCATTTGTCGTAAGAATAACTGAAAAACCCTTTGAGCAATTCAACTAAAAAGACAACAGGTTAAAACTGTTTTGTCTCAGACACTCTGTCTTCCCAACTGAGCAATGGTAGGAGAAAAATGATCATTCAGACTTTCAGTAATGGTACCAACATTTATACTCTGGCTTCCATCTTCAAAGTCCATTCAAGAACCATCAAGAGAATGGTAAATAAGTTTTTAAAAAAAGGAAATAGTAGAGAGGAAAACCGGATCAGGAGGTCACAGCATGAAGAGGGGTCATCATTTCAACTTAGTAATAAATACATTCTTATTGTTCAATGTATAGTCCAATAGTGTTATAAAAACCTCGGAGAATTCCAATTAAGTGTAATAATAATAATCGTGTATTTGAGTAGCAATCACTCTCTGATACAAGTTTCATTAAAAACGACAATTTCATAAATATGTCTGGTATACTGCAACATGCCTAAAAAGAAGACTCACGTTATTTCTCTCTGACCATAGCTCAATTAGTTCTCATTTTAATACATAGTGAGACCTACTTAACTCCATCCGAAACATACACCTTGATGATAGAAATATAATAGTCTCATTCGCATGTAAAAAAACAAAAGCTAAAAATTATGGAAATATTATTAATAACAAAGAAAAAGCCCACACTCAATAATATCAACTATGAAAATTGAATAAAAAACTTAACCACACTACCTTGTCAGTCATTTCTATGATTATATATATATATATATATATATATATATATATATATATATATATATGTGTGTGTGTGTGTGTGTGTGTTGATACACCCGAACGTGTGCTCGGGCGATCCCGAAGCAAATACTCACCAAGCACACAACAACGAACAGCTCATATGAACACCATGCCACAGAAATAGGAGAACCCATTGATTATTATGTGTGGGGCGCAGCTTGGCGAAAGATCAAAAAGGCCGTGGTTGAAGCCAATTGGGATTTTATTGAATAAATTTACTTTTTAGTATTTCAAGATATTTTCGTGTAAGTTTGGTAAATATATCTCATAAAATGAGATATCAGTGTTATTTTCAATTTTGAATCATTTAACTAACTATTTATCTAATTCCTCAGACTGCAACCCTCTTGATTATTATATGTTGGGTACAGCTGAGCGAGAGACCAACAAAACTCATTGCAACATGAAAGATGAACTCAAGGCAAGGATTATATCAGCATTCACCAATGCAGAACGTCCAGAAGAGTTACAGGGGATTCCGAAGTCATCTGGAGGCCGTTGTTGAAGCCAATAGTGATTTTATTGAATAAATTTACTCTTTAGTATTTCAAGATATTTTTGTGTAATTTTGGTAAATATATTTGTTAAAATGAGATCTCAGTGTTATTTTCAATTTTTCCGTCATTTAGACGACAGTTTATCCATCGCAACCTGTATATTTGTTAAAATGAGATGTCAGTGTTATTTTCATTTTTTGCATCATTTAGACGACAATTTATCAATCGCACCTTTTATGCAATATAGATTATGACGAGAATGATTGTCTAACCCGACACAGTGAAACAACATTCATAGCAGCAGACCATAGCAATTTTATTTAATAAAATCACATAGCTGCGAGTAAAAGACGTGCATCTATACTTTTGCCATAGGTATTTGCGCATAAATTATTATAAATCCAATTGACGAGAAGATGAATCGACTTAAGGAAATGGGAGTTCTGGCAAAAGTTGAATGTAGTGAATGGGTATCTCCCACAGTGTATATAAAAGAGCAAAGAAATTCGTGTATGGGTTGACTTCTCTACGAGGCTGAACAGCGCCCTAAAGGATCACCATTATCCCCTTCCAAGTCCAGAGGAGATATTCGCTAACCTCAGTGGAGGAAATATTTTTCTAAGATTGACTTTTAACCGACGCGTATCTACAAATACCTGTGGACGAGGAATGCTCGAAGCTCCTTTGCAAGGGTTTATACAAATTTTTAAGACTTCCAACCGGGGTTAAGGTCGCCCCTTCCATTTTTCAACAGGTCATAGACACGGTGTTAAATCGTCTGGATTTTGCAATGGCCTATCTCGATGACGTCCTAAGGAAAAGCGAGAGCATCGAGAAACACAAATCGCACGTCTGGCAGGGGTTCATGAGAATCCAGGATTACTAATTCAAATTAAAAAAAAAAAACGGTAACTGTGAGTTTTTCTTGGAGAAGATTAAGTACTTGGGGCAAATAATTGATAAAGACTGAAGACGTCCTGACCTAGATAGGGCAACGGCATTAAATAATATGCCAGCATTAGAAAATGTGTCGGCTCTTCATAGTTTTTTTAGATTCTTGCCAACTATTACAACGTGTTTGTCCCAAGAATGCACAGTTTGAGATCTCTACTTAAAAGATAAAATGTGGCAATGAACAACCAAATACCAGGAAGCATTTGAGAAAATAAAAGGTCCTTATCTCAGATCTGTTCCTGACTCATTACGATCCAAACTCTGACATCATAGTAGCCAGTCATGTTAACTCCTACGGCATCGAGGCGTGCATTTTATACAAGTTAAAGGCTGGATCGGTAAAGTCAATCGCCCATGCATCTAGGACGCTATTACTAGCTGAATGCGTTTTTTTTTTTTTTTTTTTTTTTTTTTTTTTTAAGCGTTTCACCCCAAGCAAGGCGAAAAGTCACTAGGACGCAAGGGGTTACAGAAAATTCAGAGCAAGATCAGATATGAGTGATAGAAGAAAGGATGAAGAGAAGGGTAGTGGATAGATCAAGACAACTGGAGATGTCGATTGATATTACACTTAAATAGTTGGAGATTATAGCTATCAGGGAAACTGGAATAGGGGGGGAATTCAACAGGCGAGAGGTGCGAGACATGAAACTATTGGAGTAGAAGAGACGGCTACATTTAGGAGTTTCGACAGTGAAAGGGTGAGAGCGGGATGCCAGCCTCGTAGGGCGCTTGAACTCATGAAGTCTGGGAACCAGCGAATGCAGCTCCTCGGAGCAATTGTCATGAAAGTATTTGTAGAACAGACAGAGAGAGGCGACGGCGCGTCTGTGAGAAAAAGACTGTAGACGAGATGCCAGAGCAGGGACAATTATATTGCATATCCGCCTTTGGAGCCTATCAAGAACCCCGAGGCAAACAGAAGGGGCACCAGACCATATATGGCAGCAATACTCCATGCAAGGGCGAACTGTTGATTTGTAGATCTGGAGGATCGATTCCGCGGAGAAAAATTTCCTGGCGCGGCAAAGGGAGCCAACTTTCCTTGCGGTGGACGAAGCAATTGACACAATGTATTTGTTCCTGTCCAGTTCAGCAGTCAACGTGAGACCGAGCAGCCGCAGAGAGTTTCTCTCGAGAAGTTGAGCGTAAGAAATTCTAATGGAAGGCAGGGAAGGATCTCTGTGGTGATTTACTCACAAATAGAAAAGGAAGCCTTTGGAATCATTTTTTCGGTGACTAAATTTCATAGATTTATTCATGGAAGGTACTTTTTGTTGCAGACAGACCATCATACACTACTTACTATCTTTCGTTCAAAAAAGTGTCTGCCAACGCATACTGCTAATATACTGCAAAGATAGGGAAACATTCTCCTCAATTATCACTACAAAATGGAGTTTCTCCCATCCACTAAAATCTGTCAGGCAGACCGGTTGTCTAGATTGATAACTAAGTATGCTGAACCGCTGGAAGACACAGTCATTGCTGTCATCAGGACAGAGGTCGAAATAAAAAGGACCTTGTGCAATTCTTTCAAGGATCCTCTTATAACAATTGACGGGATAATAGACAAAGCATCTGGTGATGAGTTCATTAAGGAAGTAAAGAACAAACTAAATAGTAAAGACCAAAATATCTCACTCACTCTGTAACGAAATACTAATGTACGGAGACAGTGTAGTAATCCCATCTACACTACAGAAAAAAACATAAAAGGAATTCTATGAAATTCTACTGAACCATCATCGACAAGGATATCGAAAACACTGTAAGATCGCGCAAAGGGTGTGCTTTGGCTGCTAAAGCGGCCCCGATAAAATTCAATCCTTGGACTAAAACCGACCGTCCGTGGTCGCGGATACACAGTGATTTTGCTGGCCTAATTAATGGTTTTTATTACCTTGTAGTAGTCGACAGTTATTCCAAGTGGCCAGAAATATTGAAATATAAGAAGCTGACCACGGAGTTGACAGTAAATGTTTTCGCCCGAACTATTTTCCCGTTTCAGAGTGGTTGACTTTATCGTAACAGACAATGTCACACAGTTAACATTCTGTGAATTTAAGGATTTTTGTCAGTCATTCCTGATAAACATATTACCATGACGCCACATTACCCGAGAAGTAATGGAAGCGTTTTATCGATACTTTCAAGAGAGCACTAAGGAAGGCTAGAGGTACTCCTACCGATACGGCTATACAGTAGTTTTTGCAGGTCTATCGTGTAACCACTAATAGCAATTTTCCATCTGCTAAGACGCCAGGAGAGGCCATGTTTGCCAGGAAAATAAAATCGGTATTTGACAAATGCCTTTCGAGTGAAACGAAAGCGGGAAATAAGAATAAAGTGCTTTAAAAGCGCTTTAAGATCGTTGAAAAGTTTGTTTCTTTTTCGTGTATTTGGGAATAATAAAGCTCACTGGGAGATAAGGAACAATAGACAGACGAATTGGTAACATGATTTACATGGTTCAGGGCCGAAGTTTATACACAAATGTCATGTAAACCAAATTAGAAAACGGTACGAAAGTGTAGTCGACAGGGATTCCATAGAAGGTGACACTATGGACGTTGTCTTTGAAACGTTAGAGGTTCCAATACCGCAATCAATGCCAATGTTCAGAAAGCCCAAAAGAAAAAGGAAATTTACGGAACCTTTAGAAATTAACCTGAAAAAAATATTGAACATCTTTCATTTCATACCATGTCTACAGAAAAAAGAAAAGAATGAGTAAAATACCATCTCTTCACTTATGAACTTTGAATTACCAGAAAAGTACAATACGCATTGGATCATTGGAAATTATTAACATTACAATTTACCATTAAACTTATCTAATTTTTCCCTACTTAGATATAATGAATAGAGACTTTAATGAAAAGGGACTGTTCTTAACACCTAAAATGTTTGTGTTAAACTAAAAAAAATGTGAACGTAATTCTTGGATATAGCTTCTTCAAAGTAGTTGTTTCTGATTATTATTTTTTTTTTTTTGTGTGTATGTGAAAAAGAATTTTTTTGGTTCAATAAAAAGTATTGTGTGGTAATTATAAAAAAAAGATTCTATACGGAGTCAGGCTGAAAAAGTGGGTGGGTGTTGTGGTTTCCTCCTCTAAAGAGTTTATGTTGGATTCTTCCGCCTACTATAAGATTAGGCCTTGAGGGAATAGTCGACCAGACTGTTCGTAACTGCCGAACTCTATGCCTTGGCAGAGAGGAACCCGAACGAGGCTTTGCCGAAGGGCAAAGTTTCGTTCGGGAGTGTGGACAGACCCTAACCCCGTTTAGGTGTGTTCAAAGGAAATATTTTTAACCAAGCCTACGGGCTCGGAGTACCCACAATAAACCGGCTTTGTGCCACATACACCCTCGTGGGTGGGGGCTGTTAAATATTAACAGTCAAGTAGATTGAACGCTGGTCAACTGAAACCTACTCGCTTGTCGTGTAATACTCTTCTGCTGTACTTACTGTTTAATATATGATATATTAGCAACACTAGTTTTGTTATTTCTTCAACCATTTATTGGTCGCAACACACACACACGCACGCACACACACACACACACATATATATATATATATATATATATATAAATTTATATATATATATATATATATATATATATATATATATATATATATATCTTGAATTGATACTCTTCTAGATATAAGAGAGAAGTTGTAATATAAATATATGCTGGT
The DNA here is from genome assembly GCA_963932145.1 of Acanthosepion lycidas. Classification (NCBI taxonomy): domain Eukaryota; kingdom Metazoa; phylum Mollusca; class Cephalopoda; order Sepiida; family Sepiidae; genus Acanthosepion; species Acanthosepion lycidas. Next base: position 92,641,405 of record OZ010592.1, on the reverse strand, counting down.
GGAGAAGGAGAGAAAAGTCGTTGTAAAAAATCACGTGAAAAATTCGCCGAAAACAATCACAGTAATGAAAAATTGCGAATCTCAAATTTCAGGAGTGCGGGTCTATTTCCGGCCCGAAATCTGTTTATTTTGCTCACGGAGTTGATCTGATTCCAAAATCATGATATGTTGGGCAACGTCCTCTAGGGCTAAAATTAAAAAAGTGTCACACAATGACACAATGACATACTGATATTAGCATTTATTTATATAGATTTAACTTAGACAAGAACAAAGATCTGTTTGTAAAGCCATAATGAGATGTCGAATTCAGTATAGTTAGAAATTACTTCCCAATAAATCTTCATAAAAACTGCTTCGTCAGCGTAACGAAATTCCGGTCTAAACTATACTTTTATTTAACGTAGAAAACATTCACAAATTTGAAAGAAATGATGAGAAACCACTCTCATAAAAATATCAATGATTTTGGCAAATTGGCTTACAGTATCCTAGAGAAGGTTACTGAATAGAATAATTACACGGAGGTTGATAATGAAGGATAATCCTTAGGAAGAGAATAATACATATAAGATTCGCCTGTGGCGCGTAGAAGTAGTCAGAAGTAGTCAGACGTGAGAATTCCACAATGAATTTCCAACTGTAGGATATCTACCAACCGCCCCACGTGGTCAGATGTAGAAAAACGCTGAATTTTATGTGGGATATCCGAGCCCGTAGGCTCCGGCCAAAAATTCCCCGTAGACTCGGTATAAAACGGGTTCGGGTAGCTGTTTCCCCAGACAAGACTATGTCGAAAGGCAGAGCCTCGTCTAGGGATCCTCTCTAGAAGAGAGTTTGACCAGCGCAGCTGGAGACGAATCTCCAACTGCAGATCAACATGCAGTATTTACTATTGTATTTATGTGAATGGGGACATACCCATTATCGTCCAAAGTTATGCTGCAAAACCCTTTTTGGTTTTATTCTGTACAGAGTCAATATTTTTTTTTCTTTTGGGGTTGATTCGATCCCTTTCGTATGCCTTCTTTTTTCTTTTCCTCCGTCTTTTTCAGACTTCTATCTCCGGAACTTTCTGAGAGATGGCTTCATCGAAAGTATCAAAAAGAACCGCCATAGGTTAAACATCGTCTAGAGTAGTGTTCTCTTCGGTTGAATACCTACTTTTAATTTGATTCTAGTGCCTCTTGTGCACCATTTCTGGAACTTTATACCAGATAAACCATCCTGCCAGTTCTTCGGACGACATTTCCGACTTCCCAATATGTTTTCTTTGACTGGTACATACGGTAAAAAAAACCTTTTGATCAATTTTATAAATTTTTTTTTTTAGGTTTTTGTACCGCATAGATATGTTTTTCTTGTTGGGTATAAGTTTGTCAAAAACCGATCATATTTTTCACGTAAACAAAATTCCTGCTGGAGTCATGGTCGAAAATTCATTTCTATTCTGTGTAAGCTTATACGCATATACAAACTGCTATAATGCAGCCTCAGTAGATCCACCATTGGCTATTTTAGAGCTCTTTTGAAGATATCCGCAAAATACTCTGCCTGGCTGTTACTTCTAACATAGTAAGAGGCAATTTTTATGGGCTCTACCACAGACATTTTGAAAAATTCCTTAAATTCTTTCGATGTGAATTGAGTGCCATTATCCGACACAATTGAATCTGGTATCCTAACCTCGCGAACAGTTCGTGTAGAAACTGAATTACTATTTACGTGATTGATTTGTTACATCTGTATATCTCTGGCCACTTTGAAAAACTGTCTACGACAATTAGATATTACGTCCCATTAATTGGACTCGCAAAGTCAACATGCAGACGTCAATTTCTTGCCATGTGTTGAACTTAAGTGGTGATGCTTTAGCCGTCAAAGCACTGTCTTTGCATGACTTGACCAGACATTCAGTGTCTATATCCATACTACGACAGTATATGTAACTTCTCATCAAGCTTTTCATTCAGGATATACCTGGATGTCCTGCATGAAATTCTTTCACAATTCTCTTTTGTAGTACCCAAGGTACCACTACTTTTTCGCTGTACATGAGAAAGTCATCGTACATTGAGTATACTCACGAATCTGCTTTAGTCCTGTCTTCAAGTTTTTCTTCATTTCAGTAATAAATTTTTCCTCCAACGCATTACTTTTATATCTTCTAAAGTCACAGGTAGTTCCTGCGTAGTACTGCAGAGTACGTTTTTTTATCTCTACTTACAATTGTAGAGAAGCAATGATCGTAACTTCTAAAAGTTCATTATTCCTTCGAATAAGGCTGGAAAACCTGTCCGCATGACTCAATTTACACTATGGTAAGAATTCCATTTTAAAGTTATAATTTAGTAAAATGGTTCCCCATCGTTGTAACCTATTAGCCGCATGAGACAGACAATCCTTTTTTGGACCCATAAATAGCTATCAACGGTTCATGATCTTTTTGTAGAGTAAACCTTTTCCTGTGAATGAATCTATGAAATTTTTCAGAGCAATGATAATCCTTAAACTTTCCTTTTCAATCACGGAGTATTTTTTCTCAGCTGGAAGAAACGTCCTGGATGCGTGTGCAGTTGGTTTAATCGAGCCGTCTTCTACTTTATGCATAATGCAGGTTCATATACCGTACGCACTAGCATCACTTGCTATGATTATTTCTTTTTTGGGATCGTAGTGTGTCAAGAATAAGACTTATGTTAGTATTTTTTTAAATTTTCTCAGATGATTCCTGGCATTTCGTCGTCCAACACTATTTATCGTCTTCAAAAGCTCATTCAACGAACGTCGCAAGCAATATAGTAACTAGCTAACGCCAGGAAACTTTATAGTGTACTGACATTTACAGGAGCAAGCATATCTTCATAGCACTGGTCTCCTGCCCTTCTTGTCAATTATCTGACTTAAATATTTAATTTTGTCTATAAGGAATTCATTCTTTTCTTACTTCAGTTTGAATCCATAGTCCTGAATTCTTCTGAAAACTTCGAAAATATTTTTTCTTGTGTTCTGAAGGGTTTTCACTTTTCAGCATAATATCGTCAAATACGCGTCTGCAAAATCCAAGCCACTCAGCATTGTGTCCATTACTTCCTAAAAATTCGCTTCAGCGACCTTTATTCTGAACCGCAAACGATTAATTTTGTACATCCCACGATTTTTATTTATGGTCAGTAAACTTGAACATTCGTCGTCTACTGGAATCTGAAGATACGCATCACTTCGGCCGATTTTTGAAAATATCCGACCCGCACTAAGCTGTGCAAAAAACCTTTTCCGGCCCCGGAAGTGGGTAGTGATAACTTTTGAGGACATCGTTTAAGCTCGTGTAAAAATTTGCGCAGACACGTATTTCATTCGACTCTTTCTTTATATAAACGGTTGGCGAAACCCAATCGCTATATTCCACTATAAAACACCCATTTCTTTGAGTCTATCAAGCTCTTCATCAATTTGTTTTAGCGAAGCAAAGGATACCTTTCGTTTCTTTTTGAAAACTGGTTCTATGTTTTCTTTTAGCTCAAATTTAGCTTTCATTTTTTTGCCCTTGCCTAACCCACCAGAAAATATCTCTGGGAATTTAGTTTTTAATTCTTCTTTTAGACTTTCTGCTTCGTTAGTAAAACCTTTCGCTTTTTTGGCAGAAGGAATTGATTTCAACTGTTCCATCCAATATGTTCCAAACAGTTTATTCATGTTTTTCAAGACAAAAAAAAAGAAAACTTAACTTCAAGGTTTTATCTGTTAACGAGACATTTGCTGTAAATTCGTCTTCAAATTTTATTTTCTGATTTCAACATCTTTTACTGGCACCAACCCTTACACAAACAACAAGCATTTCAAATTGTCAGGGTTTAATTCCGCCAATTAGAACTTTCCACAATTTTCGTTTACAATGCTAGCGAACGTTATATTCGTTTTCCACTAAATTTATATGTTTCCATCCTTGATGAAACAAAGACGTTTTTGAATTGAAAACTTCCGAAAGCAAAGTAACTTTTTGTTTAAATATTAGATCACTAGTCTTCTTTGGTAATATATATAATAGTTTACGAACTTAGCGCATAATTTCCTTAGCAAAAGTCTAACCTTTTTATCGTCGGACCAGTTTGCACATTCAGTCTTATACAAATCTTCGTATCGACGGAAGTACGATAAAAAAGTTAACTCTTATTCTGGTAGATAGTCAAATTCCTTAATCGCATTTACGATAGCCCCTTCAGAATATCCATTTATATTATTCGTGAACATATTCTATTGTTCTACCAATATTTCCACAAGGATTTCGAATTTTTGTTCCTACCGTTTTTTTCTGTTCGTCTTACCGTTTAAACATTTCAAATAGTATCGTTTTAAAGTCTTCCATTTTGATTTTCTCCTAATGAAGTCTTGGTGAATTTTAACGTGAGATTTTGGCGATAACCTCTTTCGCCAAAGTTGTGCTGGTGAGCGTTTCCTTGATTTGTGGCCAAATTCTTCACACCAAAATGTCGCACTAGTGACGTTTTCTGATGTTTTCTAAAATGTTGTATTTTGGTCAATCCTTGTCAAAATGTTGTATTTTGACTAATCCTTGTCAAAATGTTGTATTTTGACTAATCCTTGACGCTAAAATGTTGTAACCTTGGGAAGGTTACTGGATAGAATAATCACACGAAGATTGATAATGAACGATAATACTTAAGGTAAGAACAACACATATAATATATATATATATATATATATATATATATATATATATATATATAATATAAGGAGGTCAAAACAGGTAGATAGATCATCATTTCAACTTAGAGCTAAAGAGATCAATTAGAAGAAATCAAACCCAACCCAGAAGACATTTGGCAGCTAAGAGAGCAATTTATGCTATGAAATCGTACGTGAAACGTGTGAGACAACTTGTTACACCAAGACAGAAAGTTAGAAGATTAGAGAGGGCGAAGATTATCTTCATCAAGTTGGAAGAGGATCTCGGAATAATAACTATATCTCAGAATTTCATTTCAATCCGATCCTTAGCTTGTCATTAATTAATGATGAACATTTCATTCTTATTTATGATCAATTTTATTTCCGTTAAGCTTAGAGAGTAGTTGTACACTCTTACTGCTTAAAATAGAGCCCAATAGTGTTATAAAAACGTTGGAGAATCCCAGTAAGATATCTTTAATCATTTCTAAGATAGAACAGTTCAAGGTTAATATAACAACTGGACAATTTTGCAGTAGCACACTTTGGGCAATTTCATTGTTACATCCGGACTATATACAACCTCGTACAATTAATATTCTAATAGTACTTAAAATACCACCATATTAGATTCATTAACCGATACATGAGGCGGAATAAAATGGAGAAGTGTCAAGGTTGGTTTCAGCCAATTTTAAGCAGCTTCCCTCACAAAACATCGTACAGGTGTAACGATATTGGCGTGCAGATAAAAACCTATTTGTTAATTTACATTACTGCGGACTCAAAAATAATACGGAATGATCAACTGGAAATAATGTTGAAAAGTAAAAGAAATAAGATTATAAAAGTAAAAAATTAATACAGATTGGCACAGATTATATAACCGTTACGGATGAGCAGCTAATATGAGAGAGAATCAGTCAATAAAAAATGAAAAGGAAAGACGAAAATTAATTAAAAAAAATGGCGGACAATGCTTTATCTGAGAAAAATGAAGGAGAAAGTAAATAAAAGTCAAAGATTAATAATAATGGTTGAGAACGCTCCATCTAATAAAAAACTAAGATGAAAATAAATACTAATCAAAAATTAATAATGATGGTTGACAAGGCTTTCCCTGGTAAGAAAATGAATAAGAAAGTATATATTAGTAGAAAATTAATAATAATGGTTGGTAATGTTTCATCTGATATAAAAAAAGAGAAATTAAATACTTAAATTAATATTAATAATGCTTGACAATACTACATGTCATAAAAAAATAACAACATGTAAATCAAAAGTTCATAATCGCAGCTGAAAATATGTCATCTAATAAAAATCTAAATATTAAAAAAATATTATTAATAATGGCTGACAACGCATCATCTGATATAAAATGATAACGAATTCAAATCCTAGTCAGAAGGTAATAATGCTATTTAAGAAAGCGTCATTTAAAATATAAATATGTAAATGCCAGATATAAATTAATAATAAAAAATGAAGATGAAAGTAAATCCTACTCAAAAATTAATAATAATGGCTGACAATGCTTCATCTAATAAAAAATGAAGATGAAAGTAAATCCTACTCAAAAATTAATAATAATGGCTGACAATGCTTCATCTAATAAAAAATGAAGATGAAAGTAAATCCTACTCAAAAATTAATAATAATGGCTGACATTGCTTCATCTAATAAAAAATGAAGATGAAAGTAAATCCTAGTCAAAAATTAATAATCATGGCTGACATTGCTTCATCTAATAAAAAATGAAGATGAAAGTAAATCCTACTCAAAAAATTAATAATAATGGCTGGCAATGCTTCATCTAATAAAAAATGAAGACGAAAGTAAATCCTACTCAAAAATTAATAATAATGGCTGACAATGCTTCATCTAATAAAAAATGTAGATGAAAGTAATTCCTAGTCAAAAATGAATAATAATGGCTGACAATGCTTCATCTAATAAAAAATGAAGATGAAAGTAAATACTAGTCAAAAATTAATAATAATGGCTGAAAATCCTTCATCTAGTGAAAAATGAAGATGAAAGTGTATACTAATCAAAAATTATTATTTTCCGATGTGTTTATTAATAAAAATTTATAAATATGCATCTTAAATTAATAATTGCTGACATTGCGTCATGTAACAAAATTCTAATTTACTTAATAATTTATTTTTTGTATTTTTTGCTAGCTGACAAAAATAAAAGACAATTAAATAAAAGAAAAAAAAAACAAAAACATTCTTTACGCTGAAATATTTAAACTATTTGACATTGGATATTATTTTCAACGGATGCTATGAAATTAAACCGATCCGTGATGACAAAAGTTGACAAACGAATTTTAAGAAAAACGTCTTCTAAATATCATTTCACATATTCGGCAAGCATTTAATTGATATTCTTATTAATTGTCCAATTAACGCAATTTACTGCGCCGTATTTGTAAGTGTGTTAAATGCTTCTTTGTTTTAATGGTAAAATTTTCTTTTGGGGGAATGATTGTTTCTGCTTAACTGTTGTCGCTAATGCTATACTTAATTCACTTCCGCAGAAACGAAACGGTGAAATAATTGCTTTGCTTTGATCAAACAAATTATCTTTCCCCTTCGCCATTAATTAAGCTATTTGTCTTTAGATTACCAACTTTATTAGTAAAATCATCTTAAATAGAAGTTTTGTTGCGTGTTTGCTGTCTAAGATATACGACTGTGTATTATCGAAATGCCTAGAGGATGTGGATGTTAATATATCCGTCTATTGGTTTGTATTTAAATCCAGGATTCAACATCCATCAAATCTATTTTTTACAATATAGGCTTTAGAGTTTGCACTATGATACCGGCGACATCTATACATATGCAGAAGGATGGACATTATCTAAGCGTAGCTTAGATAATGTCACAATAGGACTGGGTGATTTTCACTCTTTTAGAAAATCACGATTGAAGTCGGTGTGAAAACTGGTGTTTGGTGTGATAAGTACACCAACAATAAGATTCATAGCCCTTACAAATGTATGAGTACCCACCTTTAAGTTGTGTGAAAAATGTAAAGAAACAACTCTCTGTCGCAGGTTTTTGCTTACAAACTGACGTCAAAATTTTACTTTTTCCAGAATAAATACAAGTAAGGTTTATATAATTTTGTATTCGATATATTGTATTGAAAATATATTCCAACTAGTATTCAAATTATGAAAACCAGAATTTTAATTCTGAAAAAAAATATTTTGTGTTATTATTTACCATTTCAAACCCTAACTTTGAAATTGAGGGCAATGCCACGGTTCCAAAACGGTCATACCCTACATACAAGGCCCAATGATATACATTTATCTTTTGTAGATGATGCAAAAACATTTGATATGATACGTCACAAGATCTATTCGGATTGTTAGGAAAACTCGATCTATTTGGGAAGGCGGCTAGGATAATCAGGACTTGCAGAAAAATAGAAACTGGCGCAAGACAAGGATGTGTCTTCTCACCGGATTTGTCCAACTTCTACAACGAGGCTATCCCGACGGAGCTTGACACACTACTAGGATTTATTATGGGTGCGCGTAATTTTAACACTATAAGATAGGTAGATGACACTCTGATGATGGCAGACATCGAAAAAAAACTACAGGACCTACTAGAAAAGGAAATAAAGTAAAGCGTGAAAAATGTCTTAATCATCAAGCGTAAGAAGACAAGTATGGTTATTAACGAGATAAAAATACCAAGATCTGAACTACACAGACATAAGTTGAAATATTTGGGAAGAGTTTTAACAGTGGATAAAAAATATGACGCCGAATTACGAGCGCGAACCATGCATTCCAAAAAGCAAATTACTAAAAATGGAATTTTCGCTGGAAACGAAGAAAAGATGGTTGAACTGATATATAATATCAATCCTCTTACACCCTTTGTTCAAATTAGTTAAAACAATCGCTTTACTTTCCATTCGTTCGCTATACGGTCACTTTTAGACCCACTGGTGTGACAGTGTGTAATCTATTTCTATATTTCATCAGATTAAGTCATTTGCAGTGGTGCGTAGTAATATGAAGTTATTTTCGGGGTGTATGATGAAATTTGTTTGACCTGGAAAATATTGCATCAAATTTTTATCAGGCCCAGTCACTATTGTCTGTACTGTCGACATTGTCTGCGATGGACGTTACTCCAAGGAAGCGTACGAAAATTGTAACGCTACACGAACCCAATAATAAGCCTTACTTGTGAGTAAATCAAAGTACTATAGACTGGCATGGAAACTCCCCTGATTTAAATCCAATAGAGAATGTGTGGCCAATCTGCAAAAATGTTCTCTTTCTAGTTGCATGACTGAAAGTGTTTTTCAGTAATTGTTACGACAAACGTCTTATCTGAAAACTTGGAAAAAAGAAACCCAATTAGGTTGTTTTTTTTTTTTTTTGGTTTTTTTTTTTTAGATATTAATCATTTTGTGGGATGGAGAATTCTGCTGTTACACTATTTAGACAATTTTGCTGTTACACCCGACATCTGACAGTCTGTCGGTGTGCACGTGCGTCTGTGTATATATATATATAGACTCAGAATGAATAAAGTATTCATTTTAGCCAGAAAATACTTGTTCTATATAATCACTTTCCTTGTCACCCATAGGGTCAACATAGTCTACATAAAACTGTCAGATCCAAATTTAGCTGATATTAGCCTATGGAGTTAGTTGCCCATCCTCGAGTATAACCACAAAATAAAATAGCAACTATACATGAACTCACAAATCTACTCTTTTGAATATAACACTTCACTTGATACGCATTTTTCTTCTCTATGTAATGGTAGTTGGGCTTGAAAACTAATATATATATATATATATATATATATATATATATATATATATATATATATATATGCTTGGTTAAATAATTTAGACGTGTTATGTCTATTTATTTTACTTTTAATCCTTTCAAGTTCATGAATTAAATTCTTGGTGGCTGTAGGAAATTGATTAACAAAAATTGTAAAACTTTCTTTCAAATAATTTTCGACCCTCTTCAGGGGGTTAAAATATCTGTGGATGTGTATACTGTGGCTCCGTACATTCAAAATATTTTTCACTGTTCATTTACAGCGTTTTAAATTCGAACATCCAAAGGGGTAAATTTAAATTCGAATATCTAAGGGGTTAAATTTAAATTCGAATATCTAAGGGGTTAAATTTAAATTCGTATATCCAAGGGGGTAAATTTAAATTCGAATATCCGAAGGGGTAAATTTAAATTCAAATATCCAAGGGGTTATATTTTAATTCGTATATCCAAGGGGTTGAATTTAAATTCAAATATCCAAGGGGGTAAAATTTAAATATCAAATATCCCAAGAGGTAAGTTTGTAATTTTCCTATTTAAATATTTAAAAATGAAAAAGATTTTTAGTTTTTCAGTTATAATATTTTACTTTAGTATTTCCTATAAAATCTTTCAGCTACAAACATTTAAGAACTTTGTTGCTACGCTCGTAGTTAAATTTATTGATTTTTTGCCGCAATTCTCTTACGTACAACGTTTACAGAATTTTAAGTTATGCTTCTTATTATTTGGCCTAAGTACTAATGTATTTTCCACTAATGTTTGTCTAAACTGTGAATGTGGACATGAGTGTTCTTATAAATGTTCTGAGATTGAACTAGGCTAATTCAAGTGATACGTAAGGCGTCTCCTCAAGACATAAGGTATCAAATACACAGAATACGTTTAAATATATTAACCAAATATGCTTGAATGAAAATATACTGCCTAAATAAACATATACACACATACACACACACAGAAACACACACACACACACACACACACACACACACACACATATATATATATATATATATATATATATATATATATATATATATATATATATATATACATATGTTATTACTTCAAATGTTATTATTGGTAGTTATTGGTATTTGAAATAGATGCCCGATTTTTCACATTATACATGGCGTGTTAGGAACGCTATGAATATAGAATAGCGTTTCTAAATTAATTCTTCAAACTACGAACAACATTTTGTTTGAACCAATTCCTTTCGTTTAATGCCTTGAAAAAATTCACATTGGACGAAACGCGTCGGCTAAAACTACAGTTTTTCTATTTTCACTTTTCCTATATATATATATATATGCCTCTTCCATCGGTTTCCACGTATGAGGATCTGATAACTTAACCAATTGATTCAGTTACGAAATTTTGTGCGATAATCTTAAGTGGCACTTAAGGCCCGCTAGTAATTTACAAAGGAGGCCGCAAGAATGAGGATTGTGGGATAAGATCACTGTTAGATTGGCTGACCTTTTGGATCATGCTCTCACTTCTTGAAGACGATTTAGACAAGCAGATTGAAAACTGCTGAGTCCAGTAAAACACGTTGATCTCCATCCTACCCGCTCTTAGGCTAAACACTCGAGGGTGTTATGAGGTATATTGTCAGCTGACAAGTTGCTCTTCAGCTTGTCTTTGTATCTTAGCCATGGGCGCCCTACATTCCTGTAACTCTGATATATATATATATATATATATATATATATATATATATATATATATATATATATATATATATATATATATATATATATATATATATATATGACGGTTACAGCAACACCACATTGAAATACCGATTGCTTTACGATCACCCGAGTTAAGAAATGGCAATCCTACCCAGTACCTATATGGGTGACCACTTGGCAATACCAGCTACTGTAATCTTGAATATGCGAGTGATGTAATGGGTAACGGGTCGGAATTGAAATTTGCAGACTTTGATTCGTTTACCGGATGTTTACTTTCGTTCTATGGGTTGTTTAGAACCAACTTGATATTTTTATGCAAGACCTTCGTTTAAAGAATTCGTTCCGCCATCCATTTGCAGAAAAATATCAAGTCGATTACATTTTGATTTCCCACGCTTCTCTTCACTTCCGGACGCATTTCATGTGTTAAATTCTTAAATCCTTCTTTCATCTTTATACTTTATCGGTCTAAAAAATTATTGTCCCTCTCTTTTTTATGCCACTAATTCCATCTTCTATTTATTTCATCTTTTTTTCTCTTCCTTTAATATAACACGTGAGTCTTCAATACTTCAAGCTTACTTTCCTTCTTATACACCCCATGTGGAAATTATTTGAAACAACTGCTTTAGTTTCCTTTCTTTCACCATACGGTCAGTTTTAGACCCCCTGGAGTGACAGGGGGTAATCGATTTCTATTTTTTCTCAGATTAGGTCATTCGGAGTGGTTTGCAGGAATATGAATCTATTTTCGGGATGTATGAGGAAATTTGTTTGGTCTTGAAAAATATTGCGTTGTCCGTGATTGCATCAGATTTTTATCACGCACAGACACTATTGTCTCGACTGTTGATTAGTTATACGCTTACTCCAAGGAAGCGTACCAAAATTGTAATGCTGTACGAACACAATAGCAAGCGTTACCAGAGAGCAAATCAAAGTACTATAGACTGTATCCGAAATTCTCCTGATTTAAATTCAATCGAGAATCTGAGGAAAGGAAAGATTTCGTGGAATTGATATACGAATTACTAAAATGTGAACTGGGTCATGTTTCCTTCGAAAAATACAAATAGGAAGTAAATAATAATGTGATTATTGATTTTGTTTCAATTAATTTGCACAAGAGTGTATTTTGCCGTTGTAAGTAAGTTTCTGTTTTTGTGTCTCTTGTTCTGTCATAGATTTAATTAAACCTGTCATGTAGGCCACTCTTTATATCAAATATTTCTTCGCTTGCCTTCTGTATACCGGTATGTGTTAAATTCTCCAAGCCCTCCTTCCTCACTACATTTTGTTTTTCTAGGTAATTCTTACTCTTCTCTATTTTATGATGCTAGAAGACTATACTTAAAACGATCGTTCAGTATATATATATATATATATATATATATATATATATATATATATATATATATATATATATATATATATATATAAACAGACAAAAATGTACTTTTCCACAAATGACAACTTCAACATTTCTCATCATTAATATTCCTAACTCGCCGATAGAAAGTGATTCAATTTTGTGATGTATCCTTTATTATAACGTTGGCGATCATGACTCTCCACAACTTTCTGTCTTTGTTACTCGGGGTAACTTGCAACCTTTTACATTTTTATCATTTTCTGTCATCCATTTACGTAATTTGCTATGTAGTTTACTCATTGTTTCAACCTGCTCCTCTTACATTCAGTAAAGACTGTGTGTATCAGAATTGCTATGCCCTCTTTCCTCATTAGATGCGCCAAAAATTTTAGTTATCTCTTTTTCACTTTTTTTTCTCAAAAATAGTTGCTATTTTTCTTGCTCAAATATTCTGCTGTTATTTCCAACTTCCTTTGATAGAAAATTCAAAAGCAGTAATCAATAAGTTTTGTCGTTGGCTGAAGTTCAAATACTTAACCACGTGTTCAGGGTTAGTTTTAGAGCCGAGATATTTTAACTTTAGATCACAAACGGATCGTTTTTTGTTTTTTTTGTTTTGTTTTTTTTTATTTTGTTTTTTGTTTTGTTTTTTTTTGTTTTGTTTTTTGTTTTTTGTGGGGGGATCTTAACAAAGTGTTGCCTCATGTAATATATTTGGTTGGTGCAAAAATAATGATGTAATAATGTCGTTTTTTGACGTATTTTTAACGTCAAAAAACGACATTTTTACGTCATTACTTTTGCACCAAACTAATATCTAAAAAAAAGAAAAAAAAAAAAAAAGAAAGAAATCCCTGACGATCACACGAGAAAATATCCAGACGTCTTTGGTTAGGGGAAGGCCAATCCTTTACCGTCTCAAATCCTCCTCTGTCACTCCTCATTCTTCTGGGTGTAAAATCCAATTAGTTCGAAGGCCGAATGTTTCGGTGTCAATGGCATTCGTGACGTCAATAAATTCCTCTTCTTGTCCCATGGTAATGGTTGAAGGTGCTATCCTCTGTTTCTCGTCTATTTCTACTGAGAAAAAGAAAGAAAAGGAAAACAATTTACGATTTATGCCGGACTAAGAGATTTTGAATTCATATTCAAAAAAAATTTAGAGCTTGACCTACTAATCTATAGTGGAAAAATCATAGATATGTCAAAATTTTTACTACTAATAATAATTTATACTACTAATAATAATTTTTAGTGCTAATAATAATATATACTACTAATAATATTTTATACTACTAATAATATTTTATACTACAGTTTAACCCGGATATAAGAAAGTTGTCGGGACCGGAGACGAAGTCTCTTATATCCGGGTTTCTCTTATATCCGGGTTTGGTCAATTTTGTTTAGGTAAGTATGGTTCTAATTTCGGACCAGAGAAAATCTCTCTTATATACGGATTTATCTTATATCCGGGTCTCTTATATCCGGGTTACACGGTACTTTCATATCATATCATGTGATGAGTGCGGATAAATTTGACTTTCCCTCATACATTTTTTGCTCACCGAAAACACAACTCTAAATTTCATCCGTGATGCAATCGTCAAGTGCTGATTAAAAACTGACCGTTGTAAAATATGAAAACTAATATTTATATACCATTCGGTTACGGTGCTGAAGCTGTCCATTTATTCACGGGAAATGAATCTGTTCACTTTCATACTACGAAATCAAAATACATGATTATAATTTAAATACAAATATACACATCTGATACTTGTTTTCATATATAATACGCATAGATAACAATCGCATATCCGCATATACAAATATATGGGTATAGAAATTCCCATTTACAGTGATATAAAAGTAACATACAAATAAATTACTGCAAGTTATATCGACAAAATACTAAAAAAAAAATTATTTAAATCAAATAGACACATACATAAATGTCAATCTATGCACACCAATTCATAAAATATAAGGAATATATATATATATATATATATATATATATATATATATATATATATATATATATATAATTTAAATAAAAACATACGACTTTAAGGTTCCATGTAATAAATTATTTCCCCCACAGCCCATCAGACTTTACTTCCAAAACTTGGGTTTACCCATGCGGATTATTTAGTTTTTCATAAACTAAATATATATATATATATATCTATATATATATATATATATATATATATATATATATATATATGCGAAAAGTGTGTGTATATAAATAAATATATATATATGTGTATAATTATTTTATATTATATGCTCGGTACTTATTAGAAAGCGCTCAATATCAGAGATAGAGCTAACATATTTGGTTGGATAGATGTGAGCTTGTGACCCTGGCTTTCACGCTTTAGCGATCGTCAGACAAACGATCGCTAAAGCGTGAAACCCAGGGTCACAAGCTCACATCTATCCAACCATATATGTATGTATATATATATATATATACATATATATAAAGATATATATATATAAAGATAGATATATATAGAAAGATATATATATATATATATATATATATATATATATATATATATATAGAAAGATATATATATATTTAGAAAGATATATATATATATGAAAATTTCTCCGATTTAACCAGTAGAGGGACAATATTTATGAATAAAAATGACAATAGGAAAACTGGTAATTGCTGACGCGTTTCGGCCAATGTAGACTTTATCAAAGCAAAATACGAAAATGAAATTAAATGAACAAAGTAACTAATAAAAACAAAAACAGAATGTACCTAGCAACACGAATGTAGAGAAACGCTATTTTCAACTGAAAAATAACGTCAGTAATTTTTACGTGTGGAGAATATTGTCATTATATCTGTGTTGATGTATTCAACCATTTTCGTTTAATTTTATGAATCTGTTGTGTATATTTGTTTGTAAGAGCATTAATTTTGTTAAGAAAGGTGAAATAGGGAAAAAACCTGGTCGTAGATTAATATTTGGGTAGTTTACTATGGCGGCACTCTCCAGAATTTTCCTTCTGAGTGAGTTATTTTCTTTTTTTATGAGTGTAGCATTTTTAAAATCAAAATTATGGTTGAATTTATTTCTATGTATGACTAGTGCATTAGTTAAGTTGTTTTTTGTGAGGTCTCTTTTGTGCTCATAAATGCGTTTTTTCAAACTTCTACTTGTTTCTTCAATATATTGAGATGAACAGTTTTGGCAATTTATTCTATAAATGCCTGCTTCAGAAATATTAGTGCTATTATTGTTTGAAGATCTTAGTATATCCATCATGGTTTTGGAAGTGTTTGTGACTATTTCAAGATTATTTAGATGGGATACGTTATTCTGGATAGTGGACGTGACAGTCGGTAGTATTATGTATCTGTTTTCATGTGATTTACTATTGCGGATTATGTTATTAGTCTTGTTGCGGTTGTATATTCTGTATGCCTTTCTTCTTCCGTTGTGGATGAAATGATATGGGTTTTATAGGTTTTTGAATGTGTTTTCTATGTATGTTTCTTCTTTAAATAAATATTGAGAACTACAGATTCTTAATGCTCTTAGAAACCTATAATAATTCCAGATTTAATTTTTGAAGAGTGGTTTGAGTAGAAGCTGATCAGATCATTTTTTTTTTTTGTAGCCTTTCTGTAAACGTCAAAATTGAGTTCGTTATTATTTCTAATTAACAAAACACTTCCGTTCCTGGACATTTTGTTAATTAGAAATAATAACGTAAAAAAAACTTAAAATATGTTTAAGTTATGTTAAAAAAAACACACACACAAAATCACACTTAAAAGTACTATTCCAAAGACTAGTTTATTTAAAATGTATTTAAATATGTTATATTTTAAAATGAGTCATATTTAAATAATTTATATTAAAATTAAGCAAAATTATATGTAAATATGTTATATTTAATATAAAATCAATAGGTTATATTGAAGAATGAAAATATATTTAGAAATAAAAATATGAAATATATATATATATATATATATATACAAATGAAAGAAAAAACGGATAGAGTAAAATTACAGTTTGTAGCATTTACTTTTTAAAAACGTGCTCCATACAAATTAGAGCAATATATTATTTTTATTATAAGAGATTATAATAAAAACATATTAAAATCGCTACACAAGAGCTTTCATATTTCAATACTTAGATTGTACTTCTCCAGGCGACGGTACAATCATAGTATGGAAACATGAAACCTTTTGTGTAGAGATTTCAACACGTTTTCATTATAATCTCTTATAACAATAATATAAATATATATATATATATATATATATATATATATACCAAGTATATGATTGGTGTATATGGAATGAATTCCAATAACCAACAGTTACTATTCTTAAAAGAGTGCTCAATACAAAGCAGAGCAGATATAATTATTTATTTAAAAATTTTTATAACATAAATATGTTATAAAATGTAGTGATTTTATAACATATTTATGTTATAATTTTTTTTAAATAAATAATTATATATATATATATATATATATATATATATATATATATATATATATATAATGTGTGTGTGTATTGAATAAAAACAGACAACTTTAAGTTTCCATGTAATAAGTTATTTCACCACAACCCTTTTAAAGGGCTCTGGATCATCAGACTTTACTTCCAAAAGTTGAAATGAAAAATGAAAAGAAACTTACACATTTTTGACGGACCGCACCAAGCATATGTAAAATTAACGAAGTGAGGAAGTGAGGTGGAGAGAAGATATGAGTGAGTTAGATGTACCATTTTCAATTCCTTATCCTTAACCCCACTCTGTGTAGGCTGGACGCCGCTTAAGAGCCCTTTAAAAGGGTTGTCGTGAAATAACTTATTACATGGAACCTTAAAGTGATCTGTTTTTATTCAAACATATTTGCTCTGGATTTACATTGAGCTCTCTGGATATCATCCTCCTTGGGTCTACCCATACGGATAGTTTTGCATAAACTATATATACATATATATATATATATATATATATATATATATATATATATATTCCTGTAAAATAATAGAAAAATTAAATAAATAACCATACAAAAATTTCTAGCGTCAATCTTCTGTCTTAATTCCTCCTCTTTTATTATCTTTTCTCATTGAGTCCGATTGGCTGTATTGCTTTACTTTTGGATGAAATGATTTTTAATATATATATATATATATATATATATATATATATTGATTGATTGCGATTGACATAATGTACTCTATTTTAAAAGAAAAAACGGAGCATCAGTTTCAAACATGGTTATCCATTAAAATAACGTTTAAAGCAATGATGTAAATAATGTGTATGTGTGTGCACGCGCGTGTTTTAATGGCCAAAGAAAGTTGAATAGTACCTTATAAACAGAGATTTTTATTAAGCTCACGAAACATTTATATCTGATGAATTTCGCATCCTAACTTAAACGAAGCAATTCCTAAAGGAGTAATTTTATTTTTTTTTATTTAGTAATCCTACAGATTTTATAACTTATATGTTAATTTCGATAATATTTTATTTTTGAGTAGATGCTACGTTTATTTATTAAACAGTATATTTATTTTAATTTACTGGCCTAAAGGTAGGTTTGAATCCTGCATATTTTCGTCCAATAAGATTTCCTATCCGTAGTTGATTTATACAAGAACAAATTCCATATGTATAGTATAGATAATAAATCCATTGGTATATAATCCAAGTGGATCCCAGTAATATAAAATATTAAAACGGATCCACAAAAAGACCTCAATGTATTTCTTATAACAGAGCGTATAAATGACACAAAAAAATATACATTATTGCCTCATATGGTGGGTTTATAGATCTATTTCAACTGACAAAACTACGTCAGTCTTATTCAACCCCGGTGTAGGAATTAGAACGCGGTTTATTCTCCAGAGTTACATATGACGTAGTTTTGTCGGTGGAGATAGATCTATATCTCCCCGATATGTGGTAATTTTGCATTTTTTGTATAATACTATATGTATATCTATATCTATATCTATATCTATATATATATATATATATATATATATATATATATTAGTTTCGTGCAAAAATAATGTCGTTTTTTGACGTATTTTTAACGTCAAAAAGCGTCATTAACTTTACACCAGCCTAATATATATATATATATATATATATATATATATATATATATATATATATATATATATATATGAAGAAATATAGTCTTACGGTGTGCTATATTTATGGAATAAAGTGCTCAATATCAAAGATAGAGCGTGTGTAAATATAAAAGTGAATATAGAAGTCAACACTTAGCGGCGACAGTCTGTTTCATATAGCATGAAACAAACTGTCGCCTCTAAGTGTTGACTTCTATGTTCACTTATATATATATATATATATATATATATATATATATATATATTGTTGGCTCCCTGTGCCGCGCCAGGAAATTTTTCTCGCCGGAGTCGATCCTTCAAATTTACAAATCAACCATTGACCATTGCATGGAGTATTGCTGCCATATATGGTCTGGAGTCCCTTCTGTTTGTCTCAAGGTTCTTGATAAAATCCAGTAAACGGATACGCAACGTAATACGCCCTGATCTGGCATCTCATCTGCAGTCGCTCTCTCAAGGACGTGTCATCGCCTCCCTCTGTCAAGATAACTGCTCCGATGAGCTGCTTTCGCTGGTTTGCAGACTTCATGAATTTAAGCGTTCAACTAGGCTGGCATCTCGCTCTCACCATTTCACTGTCGAAACTGTTAAATGTAGCCGTCTCTTCTACTCCAATAGCTTCATGTCTCACACTTCTCACCTGTGGAACTCCCTTCCCTTTTCCTGTTTCCCTGATAGTTACAATCTACAACTATTCAAATGCAATGTCAATCAACGTCTCCAGATACCTTTATCTATCTCCTATCCTTCTCTTCATCCTTTCCTCTATCACTCCTATTTGCTCTCACTCCAATTCTCTGTAACCCCTTGCGTGCTAGTGGCTTCCCACCTTGCTTGGGGTGAAACGCTTATATATATATATATATATATATAAAATATATATATAATGGGGAGAGTTGAGTTAATCATTCCAACTATGCACAATTATAGCTCAGCTAAACTTCAAACTAGATCTACAATCTAGCATCTGCCAACTTTTGTTTTTACAGTAAAATGTGTCTGTTTTGGATTAATCTTTGATATTTCTGTTTTTATTCGATACCAAATATGAACTAAAATAATTCTCAGGTCACATCTTTCAGTTCAGTAAATATTTGTACACATATATCAACATATGTATATAAACATTGCCTAATAAATGTCTCAAAGTGACAGATTGATTCATATATACTACATGCATTCTTCATAGAAATATAAAAGCCACACGCGCGTGCACACACACACACATATATATATAGTGGAGTAGTCCAAGTTAATTGAATCGAGCTGTCGGATGCTTGGGCTGTCAAGCTTCGCCCTGGTTATGCCAGCTCGGTTTGGCCTTTCAGAACCTGTAGAAAGTTTGCCTGTTATATATATATATATATATATATATATATATATATATATATATATATATATATATATATATTTAATGACATTTTTATGTTTAACATTCTTTTTATAGATACACGTATTTAAGTAAATGCTCTGTTTATAATGAACAGTATTAAATAACACTTACCGGCCTGAATATCTTAGAAATTTTCTTATAAAATATTCGTCCTTCGACAGGATTCGAACCTGCATCCTATACGAAACCGCCATTTAGCCTGACGTGCCTTACCTCTTGGCCACAAAGGATCGTTCCGTTGGCCGAGAGGTAAGGCACGTCAGGCTATATGACGGGTCCGTATAGGATACAGATTCGAATCCTGTCGACTTTGTCCATTTCATAATATATATATATATATATATATATATATATATATATATATATATATATATATATATATATATATATATATATATATATATATATATAGTCAGAGCCCGCTCACATCTGGACATTGGGCTCGTCATCTTCCAATTGACTGTCTTCCCCCTGGATTTGTTGGTGGTGATGTCTGTAAATCAGAATGACCTTGACGAGGCCAGTCACTTAAATTTGATTTTGGTGGAACATCTGCGCGACGGAGAAGCCGACAAAATTGACCAGAAACGCCTCCCTCACTGCCCAAAGAGGATTGAGACTAGCAAACCTAGTTGCATCGGGCTAGTGAAGTTCCGCCCCGAAGTTACGTCAGCCCAACTGGCGCTATCTTCTTCCGTCTGTTTGGCCTTTGGGATCGTGTAGAAGTTTTGCCTATATATATCATACTTATTATAAAACCCAGGTTGTATGTGTGTGTGTGTGTGTGTCTGTACGTTTATATATTGGATCGGATTTCCTACATTTTTAAACCGATTTCAACAAAACTTCACAGAACTACGTAAAATTACCTTGCGGTGGTTCTGACAGCGCCAAAATTTGGAAAAACACAATTTTTTTTGCACGAAATCAATTTGAAAACACGATTAAGAGGCATCACGAGAATGAAAGGGGGACAACTCATATCGAGTTATACGTATTATAAAACGCAGGTTGTTGTGTGTGCGTGTGTGTTCGTTTATATATGGGATCGGATTTCCTACATTTTTCAACCGATTTCAACAAAACTTCACTTTTTTTTGGCAGGTAGTGTTTCTTATTGTCTTGCACACATTTTTCTTTATTTTTACATTCAGAATGCTTTAAAAATTCCATTTACAAGACAATTGTTTATAATGAAATTCTATTCAATGGGTAGACTCATAACGATTGAAAACTATGTTTTCGTTTGAGTTTGGGTTTAACCAATTCGTAAAAAAAAACAAAAAAAAAAACTAATTAAGACATGCTCGTCCGTCAACCTTAAACAATAATCTTTGTCAATTTTATTTTTCAGTCTTTATGATGGTCGATACTTGATCTATATCTTACTGTTACATTCCCAGGCAACGCCAGACTCTACTGCTAGTATATATATATATATATATATATATATATATATATATATATATATATATATATATATATATGTCTGCGAATGTGATAATTTAGCCCTTGAAAATATATTTCAATTGACCACTGTTGAGTAATAAGATAATTCTGTAAAAACACCGACCTGCTTTAATACAAAACACTTCAGTAAAATGAATTGGAGCACTCCGTCTGATTGGCATTTGTTTACATTCGTAAAAACAATACGTTAGATTTAGCTTTTGCACTCTGTCGAATGAAGATAGCTCAGTTGCAGAAACTCTGACTGATGCCAGATCGGTTGGATTTCGACCGGGCTACAGGCATTCAAGAAGAAAACCTTAAAGATTCATTTCGGTTATAATTTATTTCGTGAATATCTATATATTCATCTCTTCAGATCTAAGTATTTTAGGATTGATATACTAAATTGACAGGTAGAAGAGAAAGAAAGAGAGAAGAGAAGAAAGAAGAGGAGGAAGAAGAAGAAAAGTGACAGATGCTCAAGTTCTTTTAAAAAGTAAGATAGAAAGAGGGCAAAGAAGGAAAAGATCAATGGGTAAACTTAATATAGACTAACCCGGCCAAGAATTTGTTCCGTAAAGTGAGGAACTTTGTACATCAGTTTATACAGCAGTTTGACCGTTATAGACTGTTAGTTTTGGCAGGCAAATAAACCTAATTCCAAATTAGTCTAATAAAATGGACTGTAATACAAATAATAAATAAAAATTACATTAATAAGAATAATATCAAACATAAATTAAGGGATTTTAAATACAGATAAATAATAAAGGTAAAATAAAAACTGAGTAAAATTATGTATGCAACCTCCGCGGCAAACCCGCAGGAAACACCTACTACTCCCCCGCGTAACTTCGCCGGCAGTACTGCTTGGCGGATATGCAAGCGGTTGACATCGGCGGAAAGGGCCGGGAATGCGCACGGATGACCAAAGTCAACGACGGACGATGGCGCCGCCGCCCCAGGGCCGCGAACGCGACCACGAACCCAAGTTCGAATTACGATCTTTTTAACCGCAACAACTTTAATATATGCTACCGGAGCTGGAATTACCGCAGCTGCTGGCACCAGACTTGCCTTCCGGTTGGTTCTCGTTAACAGATTTGAAATGTACTCATTCCGAGCGCAGTGCCTCGACAGAGTCCCGCGTCGTTATTTTTCGTCACTACCTCCCCGTGCCGGGAGTAGGTAATTTGCGCACCTGCTGCCTTCCTTGGATGTGGTAGCCGTTTCGCATGCTCCCTCTCCGGAATCGAACCCTGATTCCCCGTTACCCGTAGTAACCACGGTAGGCACTTAACCGACCGTCGACAGTTGATAGGGCTGACCCTTGAGAGACCCGTCGCCAGGCGTGAACGCCAGTGCGATCGACCAGTGAGTTATCCAGAGTCACCAAAGCGGAGCGCGCCAGCCTTTGGCCCCGCCGCGAAACGCCGCCGACCACCGCTCACCAGGATGGAACAAGACGACGACGACGGCGACGACGACGGCGACGACGACGGCGACGACGACGGCGACGACGGCGACGACGACGGCGACGACGACGACGACGACGGCGACGACGACGGCGACGACGGCGACGACGACGGCGACGACGACGACGACGACGGCGACGACGACGGCGACGACGGCGGCGACGACGACGGCGACGACGACGGCGACGAGAGGACAGAATGACGCGCATCGGTCTCAGTCTAATACGTAGCGCCGCGACCCGTAACGGCCGACGCGGGTGCCCACGCTCGTGACGGCACGCAGGCGACGACGACGCGCCGACCGATCGCGGCCTGTGTCACATGTATTAGCTCTAGAATTTCCACAGTTATCCATCGCCTCCGAGGAGGATTACGGTCCGAGGATTAGGTCCGGTTCCTGAGCCATTCGCGGTTTCGCCCGTTCTAATGCGTGGCGTGAACTTACACTTGCATGGCTTAAGCTTTGAGACAAGATATTAATTTAGAATTATAAATGTATACATCAGAAAGACAGTCATAGATTTAACTAGATATAAAGAAACAAGCAAAAAAAAAAAAGAAAAAAAAAGTCCCTGAAAACCGTGTGGTACGTAATATCAACAAAAATCTTTATTTTCTAGTTTGCATTGAGCTTTCTTTAAATATGTCAGACAAGGAAAATTTAATTATTTTTTTTTTTCATTTAGTTTTCCCAGCGTTCTTACATTTCCCCTTTTGGTAAGAGCAAGGAAGTTCAAATATTATCCATATTTTACATTGTCCCAAGCGTTGTTGACCCATTTTTTAGACATTTCCATGTTGGTTTGTTTTAGTTGTTGATTTCTTTTCATGTTTGACTATTTAAGATGAATTTTATCTTGTTCGAATATTGTAGGAATTTATTACAAACCTTTACATGCTGAGTGCTGCTGGAATCACACACACACACACAAACACACTCACACAAACACACACACACACATATATATATATATATATATATATATATATATATATAGAGAGAGAGAGATAGATATAGATATATATTGATATATGGATAGGTATATATATATATATATATATATATATATATATATATATATATATAGTTAAGAAATTTTTTAAAGAAAAACCTTACATATGAATTTTCCAGTAATAAACTTAAATTTATTACGTAGTTGGTTTACAGAGCATCTTCAGACTGGTTTAAATGTACCAAACACAACAAATAAATTGATTTTAAAAAAAGAAAAACAGACTAGAAGGAAAGAAAAGACAAATTTTGTGTCAGTAGGCGTCAATAAATGACAGGTACGAGTAAAAAAGGAAGGCAAAAAGGGAGGGGAAGATATCTTCTTCGATGAAGGGACATGGGGGGTATTTTTAATGAAACCGTTCCAAACCCATCTTATGTCAAATGCCACAAGAATAGATGATCTTTTTTATAAAAAAAAAAATAGATTAAGTGTGGCACAAGGTCAAAAGTATGATACTGGGAAAAACAAAAATCTGATTCCGAAATAATTTTGACAGTATAATATAAACTTACACATGTATAATAATATATTATTAATATATTAATAAGATATAACACATAATAAATATTATTATCAGAACACCAAATAAATCGTAACAAGCCACAACCGGAAACACTAAACACTAAGATAAATATAATTACAGTGTAACCCGGATATAAGAGGGTTGTCGGGACCGGAGAAGAACTCTCTTATATCCGGTTTTCTCTTATATCTGGGTTTGGTCTATTTTATATACATTAACACAGGCTCTGATTTGGGACCAGAGAAACTCTCTCTTATATACGGGTTTCTCTTATATCCGGGTTACACTGTATAATGAATAAAGGCCTATTTTTAGGATAGTTTAAACCCATTTCTATTTCCTCATATATATATAAATATATATATATATATATATATATATATATATATATATATATATCCAAGTATATGATTGGTGTATAAGGAATGAATTCCAATAACCAACAATTACTATTCTTAAAAGAGTGCTAAATACAAAGTAGACCAGATATAATTATTTATTTAAAAAAGTTTTTTAACATAAATATGATACAAAATCACTACAAAAATATCCATTTTGTTTCAACACCCTCGGTGTCTTTTCAAGTGATGATGTTGAATGTAAAATAAATGGTTTTAAAAGTTTCAAATTAATTAACAATCCTTCGCAAGGGGAAAACGTTATTACAAAAGCTAGATTGACCAATCAAAATACAAGTATAGGAAAATTCAAAAAACCTGACAACGAAGTCATGTTATAATAGCTATTCAGATGTTTAAAATATGGGTAATATTAAAAAAAGAATTTATTCTAACCAATAATTACTAAATTATATGATAAAATTTAATATTAAAATTAAAAACTGTTAATTTCAAAATCAAAATTTAATCGCTATTAAGTTTACAACTATAAAACTACTGAAGAGAAAAGAAGAAATATATATGTTCTTCATTGAAGTTACTTTAGAAGCTAATTTTATATCCGGTCCTTTGACAATATGTATACATTTTAATCCCAAGTCTGTGAATGGGGTCCTAAATACACGCGTAAAACAAACACAATCAGATTATAATATATAAGTACCCAGACATATTTATATATATACACACACAAAAAGAGACGAGACAGATAACATCTCCACAGTCCTTCATGAAAAAAAAGGGGGGGCCCAACACACCCGTACATACATACAATTAAAAGTGATTGCACTTTCCATACACATAGACACCTATAAATACATGCACACACATCCACAGACATTGACCCAGACAATCGGATATCACAACCAATAAATATTCAAGACTGAAAGTGTAATTAAACAAATGCTAACCACTTACTGAAATATAACTTAAGCGAGCAAATATACAAAGATAAAAATGATTAAAAATAATATTATTTAATTTATTAAAAAACGAAAATTCCAACCCCACAAATATTAGTAAAAACATATTTTAATCATATAAGTTGATAAAAATTTTATTATATATTAGGTGAAGGAAAATAAGATAAAAAGAACTACCTACAGAAATAAGTGTACAGTCATACGTACATACATACACATATATACACGCGGCAGCAAACACAAACGAACACACATATACATACATGCACATATATATATATACATATATATATATATATATATATATATATATATATATATATATACATATAAACATATACATACTTATACATCTCCATGATAACAAGTACACATACACATACATACATATATACATATATACCCACAAATATACACACATATATGCACACATACTCACATATATATATACATATATACACACAGCAATACACAAATATAAACATATATGCACACATATAATAAATCATGTGGCCGTAATGACATACCCAATTTTCCTTACCTACACATACACGCAAACAATCTCATATACAATAGGTGTCAACATACACATATACAACCGCAAACATACATATATATACACACACACACATATATATATACACACACATAAATATATACATAAAAATACCTATCTATAATAACAAGTACACATATATACGTACATACACATAAATACAACGACATTCAACCAAATACATATATAAACATACATAGACATAGACACACATCCATATACATGCAAACACCAAAATACATGTATCCTAACATACATATATAAACACATTCATACAAACAGAAATATACGTAAATATAAATTTAGGTACACGATATAACAAAACACACACACACACACACACACACACACATATATATATATATATATACTTACACACACACACACACACACATATATATATATATACATATATATATATATATATATATATATATATATATATATACATATATCTCTTAAATCAAAGATATGAACTAATCGTTAATTGTAAACACCGTTATAAATTTAACTTATTATAGGGGTCGTATACTTTAAATGATAATGATATGTCGCTGTAATTTTAATAGATTATAACTTTTATTGTCTGATGGTCAATCTGACGATATGAATGTGTATTGTATAACTACATAGTGTAGTATATGTGTGTGTATATATGTATTTGTGTGTAGTTATGTGTGTTTGTACTGCGGAATGTTAATGTTTGTATGTTAGTGTATTTATATGTTGCTAGGTTTTGTATATATATGTAAGTGTGTATGTTTGTGTATATGTATATGTATATGTGTGTGTGTATGTATATATATATATGTGTGTGTATATATGTATGTATATATATATATATATATGTATATATATATGTATTAGGTTGGTTCAAAAATAATGTCGTTTTCTCACATAGTAACATATGTTTGAAAACGACATTATTTTTGCACCAAGCTAATATATATATATATATATATATATATATATATATATATATATATATATAAAGTAAGAAGTTAAAAACGAGGAGAAGAAGAGAAGAGGTTGATGTATGTGTGTGTGTATGTATGTGTATTTGTGTACGTGGGTATGTGTGTGTATATATATGTGTATGTATGTGTGATTGTATGTATATATGTATTTATGTGTGTATATATGTATGTATGTGTGTGTATGTATGTGTATATGTATATATATGCATGAATGTATATATATATATGTATATATATGTGTGTAAGTATGTATGTGTGTATATATATATATATATATATATATATATATAGTAGCGTCCAAAACTAAGGGACAAAATTGTAAAACCTAATATTTGTTAGAAATAACAACTGTGAAAAGCTGAAATTTTGACAACAGGTAGTCGTTATCATCCATAATAACATACTAAAATTTGAATCCTTTGCAAAAGATAGAAAAAGAATTATAACATTTATTTATTTATTTTCAAAATAGGATCGTCCAAAAGTAAGGGACAAAATTGAGAAAAACAATGTAAACAGTATGCTATATTCAAATTTTTTGATTTCCTCTAAAGAATAAGTCTTACTTAGTCATTTGTAAACGTTGCATCATCCGGCACCATGGCGAAACGCCAAAAACTTGATTACTCTGTGAGACAAGCTATTGTGAAGCTACACAAGGAAAAGCACACCATTAGAGAGATTTCAGAGAAAGTGAAACGTTCCAAGAGTGTTGTAGGCAGGGTTGTTAAATCCTACAATGATACTGGCAAAATAGTTAGTGCTTTTAAAACCGGCAGACACCGCAAAACTTCGGCAAGACAAGATCGAATAATGCAGCGTATGTCATTAAAGGACCGTTTTAAGTCTTGCACAGAAATTATAATGGTTATGAATAGTACCTCATGTGTTAATGTGTCAAGAGAGACTGTTTGTAGACGACTGCAAGAAATAGGGCTGTTTAGTCGAACCCCAGGGAAGAAACCACTTGTTAGTTCGAAGAATAAGAAGAAGAGATTAGAGTTTGCAAACAGGTATGTAATTTGGACATATCAAAATTGGACAAAAGTATTTTTCAGTGATGAAAGCAAGTTTAATTTATTTGGAAATGATGGAAAAAACAATGTAAAGAGACGTATTGGTGAAAGATTAAGTGCAAAGTGTACTAAAAAAACTGTCAAGTTTGGAGGCGGAAGCATCATGGTATTTGGAATGTTTTCTAGCCAAGGTACAACGCCTCTTGTCCAGTTACAATCTCGTGTAAACGCACAGATCTATAAAAACATTGTTCAAGATCATGTTGTGCCAATCATACAGAATTCAGGTTTCGATAGGGCTACCTTTATGCAAGATAATGCCCCATGTCACAAGGCAAAGATGGTAATGAGTTACCTTAGCGAGCAAGAATTGGAAATTATGGATTGGCCACCGCAAAGTCCTGACTTAAATCCAATAGAAAATCTTTGGAAGACCTTAGGAGTGAAAGTTATGGAAAGAAATCCCACTAACACGGAGGATTTGTGGGTGAAGCTTCAAGAAGAATGGTCTAAAATTAGTATCGAGGATTGTCAAGAACTGATTCATTCTTGTAGTCGAAGATGTGCAGCTGTCATTTACTAAATATTGATTTTACATGTATTTTTATTGTTTTTTTGCTGTTTACATTGTTTTTTCTCAATTTTGTCCCTTACTTTTGGACGTTCCAAATTTGAGATTAAATAAATAATTGTTATAATTCTTTTTCTATCCTTTGCAAATGATTCAAATTTTAGTATGTTATTATGGATTATAACGACTACCAGTTGTCAAAATTTCAGCTTTTCACAGTTGTTATTTCTAACAAATATTAGGTTTCAAAATTTTGTCCCTTAGTTTTGGATGCTACTGTATATGTATGTATGTATGTGTCCTGTTATATTGTGTACCTAAATTTATATTTACGTATATTTCTGTTTGTATGAATGTGTTTATATATGTATATTAGGATACATGTATTTTGGTGTTTGCATGTATATGGATGTATGTCTATGTCTATGTATCTGTATGTATGTACGTTTATATATTTATTTGGTTGAATGTTGTATTTATGTGTATGTACGTATATATGTGTACTTGTTATTATAGATAGGTATTTTTATGTATATATTTATGTGTGTGTATATATATGTGTGTGCATATATATGTATGTCTGCGGTTTTATATGTGTATGTTGACACCTATTGTATATGAGATTGTTTGTGTGTATGTGTAGGTATGGAAACTTGGCTATGTCATTACGGCCACATGATTTAGTATGTCTGTATATATGTTTATATTTGTGTATTGATGTGTGTATATATGTATATATATATATATATGTGTGTATGTGTGCATATATGTGTGTATATTTGTGGGTACCTCCATGAGATCGCTAAAAAAAGCGTATAGTCTGATGAAAAAGACGTCAAACTTGATGAAAACAAAATTGTATCGCTAAAATGTTTATGTTACTATTAAGAGTAAAGAACAAAGTAATTTTTAATTATTTAAAAAAAATTTTCTTGTCTTTATTACAACATTCTAACTTTCGATTGAAAAACCTTGTTTTTCGTCATCACTGGAAGTCCCGTAAAAATAACAGCGAATTTTTTGTCATTTTTTTTCTTATGACACACATTAATTTTGAAAATCTTACAAAAATAGAAATAATTGTCAGATTTTAATGAATCTTTCAGAAACTATTCAGGAATTATGGAAATTATTATAAATATGTTATTTTTTTTTAAAGTCATTATAAAAATATATTTTTTATATATATATATATATTACACCCCATAAATAAATTTATAAAAACTCTAACAGTTTATGGTCGAAGCACGCAAGTCATTATATTAGTTAAAAACACAAGGCTTTGAGGAAAGTAAATCATGTTTTATTTTTTTAAAAATATGACCTCGTAAACCTAAAATCAGCTCTGAATTGTAACATACAAAACCCAATAAAACAAAGATACTATTTAATTTTAAATGCTTTTAGTTGCTTTTATTTGTTTTTATCAATATGCATAATATTGTCTGAAGGCAAAAAACTTTTTCGATGAAAAATGAATTTTTAAATGAATTAAATTGTTATATCATAAATTATTTTATTATTTTTACATAAAGTTACTAAAAATTGTTAAATATTCTAAAATTAGCGGTACTGGTGAATCCTTTATATAATGTTTTTTTTTTAGGTACCTGTATCTGTACAGATTATAAATAGCACAAGGTTTATACAGTCAACGAACCTGCAGTGAGAATAATCTTACTGTTCTTTACCCTATGTGGGGGGAAAAAAAAGTTAAATCAAATGTACGGAGGCCCAGAAGAAACATGATAAAATAAAAACATCACGTGACTTGATTTGTACTGCACTGTTAACGGCCTTTACATTTATATAAAATTACTTTAAAAAAATTATAATAATTTCCATCATTCCTGAAAGTTTCATTAAAATCTGACAATAATTTCTATTTTTGCAAGATTTTCAAAATTAATGTGTGTCATAAGAAAAAAATGAATAAAAAAATTGCCATGATATTTACTAGAGTTCCGGTGATCACGAGAAACAAGATTTTTCAATCAAAAGTTAAAACGTTCTAATAAAGACAGAAAAAGTTTAAAAAATAATGAAAAATTACTTTGTTCTTTCCCCTTATTAGTAGCATAAACATTTTGATAATAAAATTCTGCTTTCGTCAAGTTTAAGGCCTTTATTTTCATGTTATGCCTACTTAAAACTAACGAGGTAAATAAGTTGTTAACGTAAAGATAAATTGTCACTTATGACCTTCCGTACTATAAATTTCCGCACGTAATTTGTCAGTGCGTGATGAAAAACAGGCACATGTCATTTGTCAATCAACACCGCAGTTCAGACCGGCTTTCTCCCATTCGAAAAAACATGTTTTCATCACAGAAAATAAGCAATCTTTGATTCAAAATATATTAAATAAACTTTATAATTTCTAATTTTTTTAAAATTATTTAAAAAAAATCATAATTGATTTTTTAAATAAATTTTAAACGGCAACATTCACGTTTGTAAACAAAAGTTAAAAAAACGGGAGATTATCGATTTTCTGTCAATCTTTCCAATTCAAAAAAATTGAAGATATTTAACGAAAATTTTGGACATGCTAGAAATTATTAAAAAATCTAAAAAAATATTCAAAATATACTTTGATCATTCCTCTTGATAATAACATTAACATTTAGACGATAAAAATTATTTTAATCAGGTTTAAGGCCTTTTTTTATTCATGGTATGCTATTATTTTATCGATCTCATGAACATACCTAAATTGGATATATGTATGTATGTGTATGTGTACTTGTTATCATGGAGATGTATACGTATGTATATGTTTATATGTTTATATGTATGTATTTCTATGTGTATATATATATATATATATATATATATATATATATATATATATATATGAAGAAAAATATACGGAAAAAACAATATATGTTAATATAATGTCAACGTCGGACGTTTTGGTCTAATAATAATAATAATAATAATTGCATATAAGGATTTTTGTTTGTTCTTTCCGTATATTTTTCTTTATACTGCCGGATCTATATCCATATATTTGCTTATATATATATATATATATATATATATATATATATATATATATATATATATATATTTGCTTATATATATATATATATATATATATATATATATATATATATATATATATATATATATATATATATGTATATGTATGTATGTATGTATGTATGTATGTACGTATGACTGTACACTTATTTCTGTAGGTAGTTCTTTTTATCTTATTTTCCTTCACCTAATATATAATAAAATTTTTATCAACTTATATGATTAAAATATGTGTTTTTATTAATATTTGTGGGGTTGGAATTTTCGTTTTTTAATAAATTAAATAATGTTATTTTTAATCATTTTTATCTTTGTATATTTGCTCGCTTAAGTTATATTTCAATAAGTGGTTAGCATTTGTTTAATGACACATTCACTCTTAAATATTTATTGGTTGTGGTATCCGATTGTCTGGGTCAATGTCTGTGGATGTGTGTGCATGTATTTATAGGTGTCTATGTGTATGGAAAGTGCAATCACTTTTAATTGTATGTATGTACGGATGTGTTGGTCCCCCCTTTTTTTTCATGAAGGACCGTGGAGATGTTATCTGTCTCGTCTCTTTTGTGTGTGTATATATATAAATATGTCTGGGTGCTTATATATTATAATCCGATTGTGTTTGTTTTACGCGTGTATTTAGGACCCCATTCACACACTTGGGATTAAAATGTATACATATTGTCAAAGGACTGGATATAAAATTAGCTTCTAAAGTAACTGCAATGAAGAACATATATATTTCTTCTTTTCTCCTCAGTAGTTTTATAGTTGTAAACTTAATAGCGATTAAATTTTGATTTTGAAATTAGCAGTTTTTAATTTTAATATTAAATTTTATCATATAATTTAGTAATTATTGGTTAGAATAAATTCTTTTTTTAATATTACCCATATTTTAAACATCTGAATAGCTATTATAACATGACTTCGTTGTCAGGCTTTTTGAATTTTCCTATACTTGTATTTTGATTGGTCAATCTAGCTTTTGTAATAACGTTTTCCCCTTGCGAAGGATTGTTAATTAATTTGAAACTTTTAAAACCATTTATTTTACATTCAACATCATCACTTGATAAGACACCGAGGGTGTTGAAACAAAATGGCTATTTTTGTAGTGATTTTATAACATATTTATGTTATAATTTTTAAAAAAATAAATAATTATATATATATATATATATATATATATATGTATGTGTGTGTGTGTGTGCGATAGAATAGGTAAACTGATATATATGTATATGTGATAGAGTAGGAAGTTATATATATATATATATATTTGATAGAGTAGATAAATTTACTTATGTATATATATGTAAACTTATATATATATATATATATATATATATATGTGTGTGTGTGTGTGTGTGTAATAGAGTAGGTAAACTTACTGAAAAAAACTGAAGATTAGTGATAGAGTAGATAAAGTTGCTGAAAAAGAATGTGTAGCGAAGAAACCATATTTTAAATCAGTTAATTTATAATATTTATGCTCTGTTTTATAAAAAATAAAATATCAATAAGAACACCGGATTATGTCTTACTGTTCTTTCTTTTTTTACCATAATATATATATATATATATATATATATATATATATATATATATATATATATATATATATATATACTGTCATCCACAGACAGACTGTTTCGCTCATCACTATGGCTAGATATCCGATCGCTTCATGGCGGGACCCGACAGATTTGGTATCAATCAGAAATTCTAAACCCTAAGTCATCGACGTCCGGCAGAGAGAAAGGAAAATTTTTGCGTATTTATTTTTTCGTAAACACCGCAGTCACTCAATCGCTAGGAGTATATTGCATTATCAGCAGAAATATTGATTGTTTACAAATTCGTTACTCCCCTCAGTGCTCGACCGAATTAATTATTTTTATCGAGAGCTAATATCCTCATCCACAGACAGGTGGTTTCGCTGTATCCACAGCTCATCAGTGTGGATATAAGACCAAGAAGAAGTGTAATTGCATGTAAGCCTCTTTAGCCAAATTTTACTGAGCAAAATGCATCGTTGAATTAAAATAAACACGATATTGCGAGTAATCTGTTTCAAGCGATTTTCTCCTTTTATGTTCCGTGTTTCTTCAGGACGTGGGCGATTATGGCTCTTCACAACTTTCTAAGTGATGCGTGTCCTTTTCCTATCCGCTCCCGATCCCTCTTTTGGCATCGATTTAGAGAAGTTTTCTCTTATTATCTCTCGAAACATCTTGCCTACAATATATCCAGTGTGTTTTATATTCTCCAAGATACCATTCTTCATATTTATTTCCCAGATTTGATTTGATTTTTTTTTGCTTATTCTATTGTTGTTTTTGTTCCTATTTCCCATAAAACTTGCTCGTTGACAATAGTTTCCTTCCATAGTTTTCTCAGTGTCCATCTGTAAAATGATAAGACAATGCAGCCTTTACTTTATTGACACAAATTAACAATGTCAAAAGACGCTTAGATAGCTGAAATAAAATTAATGACACCACAGATTTTGGGATGGTTAATCAGAGGATAAACATAGCTTACAGTCACAAAGGATATCAGAGATGATGTCATTTAATTATGAGTGCAAGGGCCATCATCATTTTGTAGAATATCTAATATAGATATTAAAATTTTACAAGCAAAGTATTGTTGAAATTCTATTAGAACGAAAAAAAAAGAAAAGAAAAATCAGTCGCTATGTAAAATGCTTCGGGTTATTTTTTAGATTCTAAAACTGAGCTGTTTGATTTTACCGCTTATTGATATTAAGGAGGTTTCGAGCGGGTAAAATGGCACTCTTCTGACAGGGATTGGATTGAACCCAGTTCTGCTATTTTATATTTGGGCCTTTCGTATATATTCCAAGCTATTAGGTTGGTCCAAAAATAATGTCGTTTTCTCACATAGTAACATATGTGAGAAAACGACATTATTTTTGCACCAACCTAATACTTCGATATTAAGCTATAGTATTTCACTCACTTAAAGAGAGGCATTGAGGGAGAGGGAGAGAGAGAGAGAAAGAGAGAGAGAAAGAAAGAGAAAGAGAGAGAGATGAGGTTAGCAATGGGAGGATTCGAAAAGAAAGAAAGAAAGAAAAAATGAACAATGTCTATACGTGTTTAATTTGGTGAACTTCGTTTCTTCTTTTTACTTTTTGTTTTTATTATTTTATTTTATTTTTGATTTTGAGTTTTTTTTTCTTTTTTTTTTTTTTTGTCGGCATCTGGGTCGGAATGTGATGGCACTCCTTTATTCTGATGAGATTTTGCAATGGTCTCAGACGACTGGCAGTATCCTTCAAAATGATGTGGCAAGATTTACAATCGACAAAGGATGGGCCGCGACAGTCAGAAATTCTGTACACAATATTTGCACCCACCCACTCACACCTGTACATTCACTGTCTCTCTCTTTCTCTCTCTTTCACACACACACAGACACACACACACTCATAGAATTATGCGAACATATATAGAACTGCTACACCATATATTCATACACGTTTCATTAAATAATATAGACAACTTGTCTATATTATGAATGAAAAGATGCTGCCTAAATACACGCAATATATATATATATATATATATATATATATATATATATATATATATATATATATATATGTATGTATGTATCTATATCCCGAAAATTTGAACGTCGGATCAGTCTTTTTTAAATCAAATATGTGGTGCAGTTCAATTTATATTACAATGAATCATACATACAAAAAGTAGATTAGTAAAGTTAAAGATATAAAATGTAGGTTAATGCAACTTTAAAATTTTGTTTGCGAAAGGATTTCTCAATTTCACATCATTAACTTTAGTAATCTACTTTTTGTATGAAGGATTCATTGTAATATAAATTGAACTGCACAATATATATATATATATATATATATATATATATATTAGGTTGGGGCAAAAATAATGTCGTTTTTGACGTTATTTTAGCGCCAACTTAACATATATATA
Source organism: Acanthosepion lycidas (assembly GCA_963932145.1). Taxonomy (NCBI): domain Eukaryota; kingdom Metazoa; phylum Mollusca; class Cephalopoda; order Sepiida; family Sepiidae; genus Acanthosepion; species Acanthosepion lycidas. The sequence continues at coordinate 92,605,286 of OZ010592.1, read as the reverse complement.
TATATATATATATATATATATATATATATATATATATATATATATATTTATATATTGAAAAATAAAAAATATTAAAAAATTTAAAATGTTCACACACACTGGGTTGTATATTAATATTCCTTCGTTTTTATTATTTCATTTAGATTCCTGTATATATATATATATATATATATATATATATATATATATATATATATATATATATATATATATGTTTGTATATATAATTTACATTTCTTAAATTCCTGTATATATATATATATATATATATATATATATATATATATATACAGAGAGAGAGAGAAAGAGAAAGAGAGAGAGATAAACCTAGTGAGCCAGACAAACCTACCCAGGTTTCACCTAAGCGGATCGTCAGGGAAACACACACACATTGTATTGGAAGAAGAGTACCCAAACACGTAGATACATATACTTGTGAATTATTATATACGTGTGCTTCTGAAAAGTTGCCGGCCCACTTAAAAAGATATTTTAAGTAACCTAACATCCGAATGTCAGTGTCGCATCTACCATCCTCTGTCAGAACACTTCCAGGATATTTATACTTGTGTCTGCTTGATTCTAATGTTCCCGACCTGCAAATCGTATTTCGGCCTCATCCTTTTACTGATGAGCATGCATTCTGTTTTCTTGTAGTTTATGCTTAGTCCCTTCTTCACGCTCTCCGTCGTTAGCATTTGTAAGAGATTTAGTAATTTCTTTTCCGTGTTTATCACTACAGTGTCATCTGTGTATTTTATGTTAAGATTGTGGCCGCCAAATCTAAATCTCTCAGAAATGTCTCGCTGCGTAGGTTGAACAGATCGAGTGAGAATACACATCATTTGCCTTCCGCCCAAGGACGCATTCCAAAAGCTGGGCAGAGTATTGCGAGACAGGAGGATTTCTTTGGTAACAAAGCAAAGAGTACTGAGCTGTTAAGTGACATCTGTCCTTCTTTTCGGCAGCAACTGTTCCTCAAAGATGAAGAAGAGACTCGAGGCGACGGAGATGTGGTTCTACAGAAGGATGCTACGAATATCATGAACCGAGCGTGTGAGTAAGTATGAGGTCTTAGAGAGGTTGCAAACAAAGGGAATGCTTATACTTAATATCAGGAAGAGGCAGATGAAGTTTCTGTGAAACATAATGAGGAAGGAGCGCCTGGAGAATCTGATACTCACGGGTCGAATAGAGGGAAAGAGAGACAAGGGAAAGCAGTGCGTGACATACCTAACGAACAAGAGCATGTGGATGACAGAACCTGGTCTGCGGGAGATAGCAGAGGGAAGGAACTTGTTGAGAGTTTTAAGGTATACAGAGAGATGGATAGGCGTGATCGCCTATGCCCTGAAAGGACACAGCACATAGAAAGAACATCCGAATGCTGATTCCGGTAAGAGAGCACTTTTATGCGCGTCCATTGTCAAGTATTTTACGACTGAATTCATAGAAAATTAAGGAAGATATAGGCTGTCAGTTGTCAGAAAATAGTTTTACTAACAAAACATCTATAATATCAACATTAGAAGGAGCACAAGGCAAAGAGTAATATTTTTACTTTTGATTTCCCTATTCTAGGCGATATTGATCCGCTTATACTAATATAGGCAAAACAGACGAGTTGAAAGAAAAAAATGCCAAACATGTTGTTCTCAATAGATTTTAATGCCGGTACATACATACTTGTTATTTATTTCGCGAGGTAATGATCGAATCAACCCAGTTCTGAGATGTAAGTGTCCCTGACCCAAATTCTAAAACCATACGCCGAATCCCTACAACATGCGAATTGTTTCCTTGTAGTGTAACTTTGATTTGGATGACATCAAGACCTGGTGACTTCTCAGTATAACACGGTTCGATCCGGGGTCTTTCCCACGCTGATCAGTACTGACGCCGGTCAACTGATGGTCATCTTTTAAACCGCTTCGTTCATTCATCTGCTCTGCCCACATTGTGTCCTTTGATCACACAGCAAGAAGATAGAATTTTCGTTCGGACTTAAGAGCTGAATCGATTTGGTGGAACCGTGCTATGAAAATGGACAAGAATTCTTCCGCCGGGGAAAACGCAAATATTTATAACAATTCTTATTCACATTTAAGTTTATAAAAAAAAAAACCCCAAAAAACAAAATTTTTTTTCCTTGGCTTCATATTTCAATTCCTGCTTTTTCACTCCGTCTTCTTGAACGTTTTGCAACCCAATGCTCCAATTTTATACGGGGTTTTTACATGAGCCCTTTTAATTCCTAATTCAAAACTACCAGTGTCACGATATCATCACTCTCGAGTGATTTATAACACATCTATTTATCATCTCTCAGTTGCGTCTCTGTCTTTGGGCAGAGTGTCCTCAGGGGCGACTCCGTCAAAGGACAGAGTCGCAACTAAGAAGAATTATACTGAGAGGTGCCCAGCCCTGGTGACTAGGTGCCCGAAGCCACGTCCTCTCATTATAGCAGAGAGAGGGATCGGTACTTGTACCCAGGTCAGCGCAACCAATAGATGCGGGGGCTGCGGCCAATTTTTCTTCCTTCCCGTGTGTTCGCGCTCAGGTCCCCACCTTAACCCTAGAACAATAACCATGGGTATACAGTACCCAGCAGAACTTTTCCTATCTTTAATTACAATTTTCAGTACCTGATTTTCTTACCTAAATAATATATTTTTCAGTTTCCATTAATGTTAACTCAAAGTACAAAGTTTGAAGTGCCTGCATGTAAAATATTTAATTTATTTTTTTTTTTTTTGATATTTTCAAAATTGGCTATGATATATCCATGGTTAGTAGTGGTGTAACTTTAATTGATTGTTAGTGTTCTAGGTTTAAAACTCATCATAAATACCTAATATCACATTCCTTTCAAATACTACCAATGACCTTTTATAGTGTCACGCCAGTACTAACTATTTTTATTGTTTTCTGGATCTCATCCAAAATAGAATGATCCAGGATCTCATCGAGGATAATAAATAATGTGGGATTATGAAAAAAGATCCGAAAAGTATTAAATCCATCGTTTCATTTTGCTCCTCGGTTCCTTGAAAAGAGAAAACCTTCCCTTTCGTTTGAGTGGTATCTCAGACAAGATCAAGTAGGTGTGGAAGTGTAAATATCTGGGAAGTGTTTTGAAAGAGAACGGTGAATAGGACGCTGAGATGCGAAAACACAATCCAAATCCTGTGCAGAGTATATTGCGAGACTGGAGGATTTCTTTGGTAACAAAGAAAAGAGTACTGAGCTGCTATGTGACAGACGTCCTCCTTTACGGCAGCAAATTTTGGACGGTCTCCTCAAAGATGAAGAAGAGACTCGAGGCTACGGAGGTATGGTTCTACAGAAGATTACTAAGGATATAATGGACCGAGCGTGTGAACAACGATTAGGTTTTGAAAAGGATGTTGCAGTTTTTTATATATATACTAGTGAGCTAGCCCAAATGACTTGACTCATTTTATAATCCACCAAGAGAAGGGTTAACCAATCAGAAGACGTAGAATATTCAATCCGTCGTGTATAAAGGCGGCCATTTTGTTTACTCTATCCGAATGTCCAGTGCCAGCTTGTCAGGCAAAGAGGAACAGAAGGAAGAACTACGCTCTGCTACTTTACCGGGATATCCACTGCTAACCTGAACTACGCTTCCCTACTGTCTTTGAAATATTCACTGCTAACCTCTGGATTCTATACTCAAAGATGACCGTAATCATGAACAACAAAGGATTAAAACAAGGAGGAAATTTATACTTATCATCAGGAAGAGGCAGCTGAATTTTCTGGGACACGTAATGAGGGGCTGGGGCATCTTTTACTCACATGTCGAATAGTGGGAAGGAGAGACAAAGGAAAGCAACGCATAACATACTTGGTGGGCTTAAGCAAGTGGATGACAGAACGTGGTTTGGGGGTGTAGCAGAGGGTCGAAACTTATTGAGATCTGCAAGGGATAGGGGGAAGAGCCATGATCGCCTACATCGTGAAGGGACACGGCACATAAAAAAGAAAAAAATCAAGTGATATCACGTTTTAGAGTCCTTCCGATCGTAAGGACTATGAGCTTTCAATAAAATATTTAACGATCCTTGATTTTTCATCTGCCTGATATTTTACTGTAGCGATGATAAAGCATTTTTAAAGGATTTAAACGAAGGCGCGCGGTGTTTTGTCTGAAGCACTCAAAAGCTTTTGATGCGCGTCACGTTTTACCCTCAAAAGGTGATTTATCTCATGATCACGTCCCAATGTTTTATCTTTCTGAAACCAATAACTTCGATTTGGTGGCATCGACTTCGAAACAACCCGAATACCGTTTGGAGAATCTTTGGAAATAGCAGGGGGTCCTTGAACCTAGAAACATCGAAACGTTTAGGAATACATGTCCTATAATATGTTCCGTCCTGGGTATGGCGATAAATTAAATCCGCGGCCAGGGTAAGACGTGCAACAGAAAGGCCTTTGATCAGGAGGTTTTGGGGAGCGTGGAGCCACGTCTTAATTGATGGTATACCCAGGTCCACTCTGACCCGGGGTGGGAGCACCTGTTAGGGTCCCAGCTATGGTCAAATAGTTAACCGCGAAACTGAGGTAAAAACCATTATAAAAGTGTAAAAATAGGTTTTAATACCAGAAATATTTGTAAGAAATTGTGACCAGAAATAAATTTTTGAAGAAAATAATGGTTAAATTTCACTGTAACGCCCGCATTGAGTTCGCATTAAAAATTTCCAAAATACTTACATTTATGTGTAATTGTACATGATCCATTCGAATCTGGCTTGATAAATTTCATAAAATCTACTGTTTTGGAGTTATTGACAGTGAAATTTAGGATTCAATCGCGTCGTTGGCGGCAACCATTACTGTAGTTGTTTGCATACATTCGCTGGGGAAATTTTAACGCGGAAGACTACGTAAAGCTAACCTCGGAACTGATCTTTCTTGTCTAAATTTGTCGCAATTACTGCGCACGAGAACTATTTACGGAGGCACGCTCAGTTTGCGCAATGATACATACACGGATAGCTATTCTGCAGAAAATGTATACAAACAACGCCCGTAATGGCTGCCCGCGACGCAAATTAAACCAAAATTTTACTGTCGATAACTCGAAAACGGTAGATTTTATCAAATTTATCAAGCCAGATTCGAATGGAGTATGTACAATTGCACATAAATGTAAGAATTCCGGAAACTGAGCGCGGGTGTTACACTGCAAATTAACCAAAATAACCATTACCAGCACTATATTTTTGAATAAAAATATTACCAGCAATACGTTTTTGAAAAAAATTATTACCAGCTCTACATTTTTGTGGGAAAAAATATTACCAGAAATAGATTTTTGACAAAACAAAAATATTACGAAGAAAAAAATTGTCGGCATTAGATAACTAAGTGAGGTGTTGATATGCTGTAAAACACAAGAAACCAAACCAAACCAAACCAATCTCATTATATGTTACTGTCTATTTGATGCGGAGTTTCACCTATCCACCTACCAATCTATGGTCCGTCCCACATTCAGCACCCCGCATGACTAGGACAACGCGCAGATCCTGAAGATTTTATTTTCGCCAACTGTCGTATACAAGAATATAGACATGATTTGATCTTGGATGAATCTAAGTAAACATATATTTCAAATGACTAGTTTGGATTTAGTGCAAAGTAGAAGAAAGTGTAGTCAACTGCTGTTGATTTTTCCATGTCTATGCTTTCTCGCCTACTATTACTGTTTTTCCTATTGTCTTTTACATTTACATCACCCGGCGAATATATATATATATATATATATATATATATATATATATATATATATATATATATATATATATATATATGAGTTATCAAACTGTCAGATATCTGCATATAAAACGTTTTGTTTTTAATGCCTATTTAGTTTTTTTTTTGTCAAGTGTCAGATTCTGCTGCAACATCCTATATATATATATATATATATATATATATATATATATATATATATATATATATATATATATATATATGCTTGTTTTCATTCATAAAAACAATACGTTTATTTACATTCGTAAAAGCAATACACTAGGATTTGTCTTTCTCCCACTCGAAAAGCCGATGGCTTGAGGGTTGAAACTCCGAGTGGTACTAAATCGATCGGGTTTCGATTCTGGTTTGAAGCATTCCGTTGTCTAGTCGAACTGATGAACTGTGATACGCACTGGGTGGTATCACCCGTTAGGTTCCAGCTATGGGCAAATAGTTAACACCCAAACTGGTGTCAAAATGTTATGAAAGTGTTAAAGTCGGTTTATGCAATACATTTTTATAAAAGATTATTACCAGCAATACATTTTTGAAGAAAAAACAATACATTCTTTGAAAATAAGAAAAATATTACCAGCAATAAAAATCTTAGCGGCATTAAATAACCCGTTGAGGTTGATATGCCGTAAAACAAAAGCAAACGAAACCGATATATACTGAGATAGATAGATAAAAAATATTACCAGCAATAAAAATTTTGTCGGCATTAAATTGAGGTTGATATGCCGTAAAACAAAAACACAAAACTAATATATACTGCGATCGATAGATAGATAGATAGATAGATAGATATATAGATAGATAGATAGATAGATAGATAAAAAGAAAGTATTACCAACAATAAAAAATCTTGTCGGCATTAAATACCCCATATATTCTGTAAACCAAACGAAACCAATCCAGATATTTTTCTGCTTTAAATAACTGACATTCAATCTTCTAAATAATGGAAATTCAACCCCGTGAAAACTACATCCGACAGTAAGGTTTGGAGTGTGGAAGCATCTCTTAATTGCTGGTGTTCCCAGGTGCACCCAGACCTAGGGTTATAGCACCTTTTAGGGTTTCAGCTATGGGCAAATACTAACCCTCGAATAGAGGTCAAAACACCGTGAACGTATAAAAATAGGCTTTAACACCAGCAATACATTTTTGAAAAAAAAGTATTACCAGAAATAAAAATGTTGTCGGCATTCAATAACCTATTGAGGTTGATATGTCATAAAACAATACAAACCAAACCAATATATACTGAGATAGATAGATAGATAGATAGATAGATAGATAGATAGATAGATAGATAGATAGAGAATATTACCAGCAATAAAAATCTTGACGGCATTAAATAACCCATTGAGGTTGATATGCCGTAAAACAAAAGTAAACGAAACCGATATATACCTATATATATATATATATATATATATATATGTATATATATATATATATATATATATATATATATAGATAGATAGATAGATAGATAGATAGATAGATAGATAGATAAAGAATATTACCAGCAATAAAAATCTTGACGGCATTAAATAACCCATTGAGATAGATATGCCGTAAAACAAAAGCAAACGAAACCGATATATACTGATATATATATATATATATATATATATATATATATATATATATATATATATATATATATATATATATATATATATAATATGTAATGAAAAACAAACCACTTTAATGTACCATTACGATAATTTATTTCACCTAAATCCTTTTTTAAGGATTCAGGATCATCAGGTAAATCTTCCAACAACGAATTGAGAAAAAATGGGATTAGAAATTGGTGGGTAGTGTAATTTTTGTAATTTAATAGAGGGGGTTGAGAGTGGTAGTTAAACGACAATATAAAGTATAGGGAGGGGTTAATTTTATATCTCTCTTAAGTATGTTTTATATTGGAGTAGGAGGAGTGACAGAAAACTTGGCCTCTTTAGATGGTTAATAAAACGGAAATGAATTGTAGAAAATGTATACAAGTGAGTCTTATGGTAAAGAGAGAGATAGGGGGAGGGGGAAAGAGAGATGGAGTTGTTATAATTTTGTTTTAACAAAATTATGTAAAAGATAGTTTACAATGTTTGATAGAAAATTCGATGTCTGAAAAAAAATTTTGTTATTAACTTAAATGTTTAATTTTTTAAGTAAATAGTTTCAGGACTAAATATAACTATTATTGTAATAAACATATTTATCTAGGACATAAAGAAATATTTAAAATCTTAATAGTTTATTCACCCGACTAATTGTATTTCACAATATAAAAAAAAAAAAAATATATATATATAACATCTATTTTAATATTTAAAATTAATTTATGAATGCAATTTATTTATTACATTGGTAAACTAAATTAAAGATTAGGTTTCATTATTTAATAGAATTTGAGGGTAATATTAATTTTCATTTATTTATATATATACATTTATTTATATATATACATTTATTATATATATATTTATTTATATATATACATTATATATATATATATATATATATATATATATATTTATATATATATATATATATATATAGATAGATAGATAAAGAATATTACCAGCAATAAAAATCTTGACGGCATTAAATAACCCATTGAGGTTGATATGCCGTAAAAAAGCAAACGAAACCAAGAAATTACTATACGTAACATTATTAGCCCGATCCAGAAACCTGCTGAAAACAAAATTTTGATGTGATATTATATTGTTTTATCATTACGCACCCATCAATTGAAATAACATAAATGTCTTTTGAACTAACTATAATGACAAGGTACGATGTTGCTTAACTTTGGTACGAGAACTAATTTTTCAACGTGATATGGCCGTAAGCGCAACGGGGAGCTGACTGAAGCCGCGATTCCATGTAAGGACTAATAACATTGCGGAATCTTCTTTGATTGTATCAAGAATCTCTAAATATTGAGCTGGAGTACCAGACCAAATATGTAAATATGGAAGATAGATTTCCTGGCATGATACAGCGAACCAAATTTCCTAACAGGAGACCTAACAATGGATTCAATATAATCTTTCCAATCCTTTATTATTATTTTATTTATAAAGTAATAAACAGATTACCCCCAAGAATTTATGTATATAAACAATATCAGCGCGATCAAGAAGCCCAGAAGAATTGGTCAGATTTTAGAAACTGGATTAGCTCAAAACTTTTCTGCACCACCTCAAAAACAATTAAGACCAATTTACAGAGTTTTTGCATAATCAAAAAAATAGCAGCTTCGTGAGTCTGCGAGGATCCTAAGTCTTTGCAAAGGCATACCTCTCCTGGAATGTTCCAGAATATTCCCTACCTAAATTGTGTGAGTTGGGTGCGGCTGCAAGTTATTTAATGAAATTTACCTTATGCGCGCTCAGTGAGTTTCACATATATATATATATATATATATATATATATATATATATATATATATATATATATATATATATATATATCATAATTGACTCATCGAGTCTAGAAGAATCCTCAACAGGATATAGGAACAACTAGACGGCCGTTTCGTCTTTTTTTGGGGGACTCATTAGCAGCGCGCATCCACTACCGAGAATCGTATCCGGACCGATACGATATGACGCTTGCGTTTTATCGTATCGGTCATATCCACTGGACCAAAGGAGAAGTAACAAACGAGACTCGATATAACGTAAGTTCTTCAAAAATTCCGTCTTCTGACTCATCCGAATCTACTTATACCAAATAAATACATTTTGGTGGAAGATATTTTAAAAGTATCACTTTTTATTGATTTATTTTTTTTTTTGACGGGGTATACTAATATTTAAAGATGTCAACTCCCTTCTTCCGAAAGCAAAACCGTTAATGTATTTTGCTATATTGCGATATAGTTTCTATTCGCCTACACAGATAGATGCCGACAGAGGAATGTATCTTTCTGAGTCTTCACCCAGGAGTGGTTTTGCTTCGTTCACCCTGTTGTCATGGGAAATCCTTCAGGGTAATTACATTTGCTTAATTTAGCTCGGGAATCTTTGCACAAACAGTGTAAAATACACGACGTTTAAGAAAAGGCGATGGTTTGATTCCTTAATTCGTCATCTTGGATGAATTTGACAAGATTTCATGTATAACAATTTGGTTAAAGAAAACAAGTTGTTTTTTTTTCAGTATTTCAAACTAGATTTCTACATTCCCGGATTTTTTTTACTATTAATTGTTTGATATCTGATTTTTACGCATTTATGAAACATGATGAAAGAGTTTTTGCCGGTATATATTTTGATAATATCTTATAAATATCAAAAAATATTTAGACATCGAAAAATTTACATTCAAATGTTCAACAGAAATCGCAAAAGTGCAAAAATCAGTCGACATAGACAAAAAAAATAGCAAAAATCATTTAATTATATACATATATATATATATATGTGTGTTTGTGTGCACGCGTGTGTGTGTATGTCATATATATATATATATATATATATATAAAGAGAGCATTTACTTAAATATTTGTATCAATAAAAGCATGTATGTCAGTATCATTAATTCGAGGAGGTACCATGTCTTGAAAGCTGTTGTGCCTCAGACTCGTGCCTGACCACAAAATCGGCTCCATCTACAGCTCCGGTAATCATCTGACTCCTTATGCTATTCTCGACCTTCACAAGAGCCCGATCAGGCCCAAACGGCGTACTGTTGTCATATTTGGGCGGAGGCTGCTCAGATCTCACTCCCCAGCCTTGATAGAGCCCAAAAGCGTCTTCGAACTCTTGTGGATGACGAATTATTCTCCACCTTTCTGTCATAGGCGCGATGTGACAAGACTCTTACTGATCTATCGCTATTTCCACGAACAGTGCTCGAACGGAGTAAATTCCTTGGTTCCGTCAGTTCAAACCTTCACGACAAGGTCACAACGTGTCACCTACAAACCACCGACATTCCATCGATGAGAAGCTCCAATAGCTTCTTTCCAAGAACCACTGATGGGAGGCAGGAAAGATGATTAATAGAAGGCAGTTTCGTTTTGAAGTTGTTAAAATTAACAAGCCATTCTTTGCCCCATTTTAACATCAGATTGGAGGCCATTTTTTAGATCAGCTTCCAATTTGTCCTAATCGAACTGATACGGGACAGGAGCAAATAATTGCATTAGCAACATATATATATATATCGATTAGGGAGCTGATACCACCAGGAAGGACATTGATCAAAATTAAGTAGATCTTCTTGCGTAGATGGAATGGTCAACCTGGATCTTAATTACACAGAGTCTCTTAACGTTAATAGAGTCGAATTATCTACATTTCTCTTGCCTTCCAATTGTGAGGAGATTCTGGAGGTTTCTTCCCAAAACTTGTTACTTTTTGGAACAGACTCCCACGAGAATGCTTCCATGAACACTGTATTCTTATCCTGTTTACGTCAAAAGTCATTCACTATCTATTCACCTTGTCCTTATACTTTCCATATCCTTTCGCCTTCGATTGCATTAATAACACAAATCTTATTCAGTAACGCTCTATCTTTAAGTATTGCATTAGATAAAGTTTCGTCATTTGTTAATGATTTTTAATGATTTTTAATGATTTTTAATGATTTTAATGATTTTTAATGATTTTAATGATTTTTAATGAGTTTTACTCAGTGTCTCTTTTAATTTATTTGCCAATTCATTTAAAAATTACCTTAATTTATAATCTGTTTTATTATTACCTGTTATTTTATTGTCTTTTTTTTTCATGGAAGCTACACTTGCATGTCGAGAAATTGTTTTGACATTTTTTAAGCATTTTACCCCACGCAAAGAGGGAGTTTCACTAGCACGCAAGGGGTTACAGAGAGTAACAGTAAGAATAAAGAGGGGTGTTTGAAGAAAGAACAAAGAGAAGGATGGGGATCAAGGTTAAGGCATCAGAAGATATCGAATGGCATTACAAATAAATTTTTGAAAATTATAGCTATAAGGGAAGCAAGTAAGAGGAAAGGAGTTTCACTGTCGGGAAGTGCGAGAGAAGAAGCTGTTGAAGTAGGAGAGGCGGTTACATTTAACTGTTTCGACAGTAAAAGAGTGGAACGGAGATGCCAACCTAGTAGCACGGTTAAATTTATACAGTTGGGGTACCACTGAAAGTAGCTCGTCACAATAGTTGCCATGAAAATATTTATAGAAAAGAGAGAGGGAAGCCACATCACATTTGTGAGAAAGTAACAGGTGTCGAGATACCAGATCAGCACCTATCACACTGTAGGTCTTTGGATTTTGTCGAGAACCTCGAGATGAACAGCGGGGTCAACAGACCATATATAGCAACAGTATTCAATGCAAGGACGAATGGTAGATTTGTAGATTTGATGGATGGACTCAGGCGAGAAAAACCTTCTGGCGCGACACAGAGAACCAGCTTTCCTTTCGGTAGATGAAGCTATTGAATCAATGTCGCTGTTCCACCTCAGATCAGTGAAAAATGTGAGACCAAGCAGGCGCAGAGAAATGCTCTCGTAAAGATGAACATCAGCCATGCATGATAGGAGGCAGGAAAGGCTCTCTATAGTGGCTAAATGAGATGCTTTATGAATTCAACAAAAATTATCAACATCCGGTATTAATCCGCACTGACTGCACATTTAAATATCGAATCCATCTTAAATTAGATTCAAAGGCTCTGTAGAGATGCAAAAGTCGATTATCTCTCTTTGGACAAGATAAAGTCACGTGGTTCACGTAACGGCCGCTTACTGAGTGTCACTTCATACACTGACGCAAATAGTTTCTCCCTTTTTAACCGATTGCAAAGACACACTATCTGTACATTCTACCCGAGCTTCTGCCACGTGACGCAACTTATATGGCTTTCAATAGATATAGAAATATATCCGATCGGCAGTTCTTAATTTGGGAAAAAACCCACGATTCAGCCTTTCTTTCGTTAAGGGGAATATGTCATCTCTAGTATCCGGCCCGCTCGAATCTGGAATTCTAAATATTGATTCTCTAGAAACCCAGAAGGATCTCCGGTATTCTAAATTCCGTTTGAGAATTATTATCTATCTTTTTGTTCACTTTTCACACTGCTTGTGTAGATATGCGTGAGATAAATGTAAATATGTATATATAATTGTGTATATGACTTAAAATCTTAGTTTTTGAACAAGCATGTTTGTCATTCCTTTTCTTTCCGCCCATTCTGTCCCATCCTTGAAATAAGGCGTTATTATAATATGAATATAATAATGCTAATAATGGGGAAATTACAAACCGGGAGAATATTCCTTTCTTCCATGGCCCAAACAACTTACCCGACATATGATATTATTATGACCTATTAACTGGTCACCACGATATGATTACTACCCCATTAGCTCCAAAAACATACCACTGATACGAGGGCTGCGCAGTGGATATAAATTTTGATTAATTAAGTATTTCCGTAATTTGGTGGTCTTGAGTTCAATCCCTCGATCAGTTTATGAAATCACTATCTTCTAGTCGCATAATTTATGTCATCAAAATGAGAAAAAAGTATAAGAATTTCCAACATATCGGACAGCTTCCTCCCAAGAACTGCTGCTTTGTGGAACCGACTCCTGAGATGATACTTTCCGCAATCCCTATTCTCTTAACCTCTTCAAGTCTAGGGTTAACCGTTATTGTCCCTACATGACCTCATAAACTTCACTTTTTGTCTTTGCTTATGATTATACAACACCACACAATAAAAGTCTTGAGTATCTCTTGGGGTCCTATACTCGGCAAATAATAGTATTTAAAATATATATCACATATATGCCAAAAATAGTGGGAACTTATAGATTTCTAGAGAATCTCTTGCCTTATCCGGAAATACACTATTTACATTATTCTGACTATTGGGCTCATCTTTGTCGCTATATTTATTACAACGTTTCTTCAGGTGGATGGAATGTCGAACTGAACCCTTTATTTCGCTCAATGGGGTAGACTGTTCTAGTTCCAATATGAGCAGTGGTAAAAAAAACGATTGCTGAAGACAGTAGGTTTATAATAACCAGAAATTCATACACAGACCTTTAATAGATCTCTAATTGCCACTAGCACACAAGGGGTTACAGAGAGTGAAAGTATTAGTCTTACTTTGAGTAAAAAGGAGTCTTTAGGGAAAGGATAAATAGAATGATTGGGATCAAGATCAATTGATATTACATCTAAATTTTTGAAGATTATAGTTAGCATGGAAGCAAGTAAGAGGAAGGGAGTTCCACTGTCGGGAAGTGCGAGAGAAGCTGTTGGGGTAGATATGCCAAAAATAGTGGACACTTATAGATTTCTAGAGAATCTTTTTGTTTTATCCGGAAATATTTTATCTTTAACAAAATCAATAAAAATAACAGTAATAAAAATAACAGCAATAAGGATAATCGTTCGAATGAATCGAATTGGCCTTTTTTAATGATGTCGCTTTATTTATTCTCGCGTTGTCAGAGTTAACTGCAAAGTGTATTCATTCTGGAATTCTGAAATCACAGATCTCCTCTCTCTTTTCTCTTTTAAAGTGTTCTCTGCGCAATTATTTCTATGAACATTCGTCCGCGATATTTTATGTCTGGAAATGGTGTTATTCGTCCCTGCCAATTTTCTTGCCTTTTTGCATTCCTCACCGTTGCCTTGTTGAATAATCTTATTCTTGATGCTGACATTGTTCTCATCACCCACTCCTCGCCGTTGTTCTTTAAAAGAAGAGACATTGAAAAGCTGATGGTATTACTGGCTGTCGCGATTGGCACTGATGCGTGACGTGCATTCAGGGATGACTGAAAGAAGCTCTTAGCAAAAAATCAGAATCGATACTCGATGGTCATTTCGAAGAGAAGGCTATAAACACATCAACAATCGATTCGCCTGTAATTTGTAAGCTTATATGCCATTTACATCTTTTGAATCAAACGAGACTTTCGTCTTTCCTTTTTTTACTTATTTTTTTTATTTTTATTTCATGAAATATTTTTCCGTGTCTGTTTTCCTTTTTGCTTCTGCGCAAAGGCGGGACATTTCTACTTTTTTTTAGACACTGAATATTCTGATATTGCGTTTACAATGTCGAACATGAAAGGGGCAAAAAATGAGTGTTGTATCTTTTTTTGTATCGTTTCTCTGTCTCTTAATTTTAACTATAAAGTTATTTCATTCTTACAAATAAACATGGTTAAAAATCTCTCCTTTCAAACGAATTAGCTGATGGAGTTCGTTCGTTTCTCATAGTGCGGCAGATCAGCTTTATAGCAAACTAAACTTCATTATTTACACACTACTGACTTCATTCAAACTCATCATTATTGCCATATTCTATCTATCTATCTATCTATCTATCTATCTATATATATATATATATATATATATATATATATATATATATATATATATCCAAGTATAGGATTGGTGTATACGGAATAAATTCCAATAACCAACAAATACTATTCTTAAAAGAGTGCTCAAGACAGAGTAGAGCAAATATAATTATTTATTCGAAAATTATACCATAAATATATTATAAAATCACTACAAAAATAGCCATTTTGTTTCAACACTTCTGATTTTTTATCAAGTGATGGTGTTGAACGCATAATAAAGCTTTATTATCCATTCAACACCTTCATTTGATAAGACAACAGAAGTGTTGAAACAAAATGGCTATTTTGTTGTGATTTTATAACATATTTATGTTATAATTTTCAAATAAATAATTATATATATATATATATATATGTTAAAAGATTCATGTTAAAAAGCAATGTTAAAAGATTCACGTTAAAAAGATAAAAAATAAAAAAACAAATGAAAACTACAGACAAAAGTTCATTTTCTCCATCAAGACATTCATTTCTGTAGTTTAGTGCTAGCAGCAAGCAGAAATATTTCTCCTCCCGATGATGGCCATTTCGGCCGAAACTAGTCGAGGAATCTAAATGGAATAATAATAAAAAAAACGAAAGAACATTAATCTACAACCCAGTGTGTCTGAACATTTTAATTTTTTAATTTTTTTTTTATTGTTCAATATATATATATATATATATATATATATATATAATTATTATTATCACGAAATCGAAGACTGGCATGTAATGTTTGGTCTGAAGAGTTGGAATCGACTTTTCGATTCTAACGAAATAAATATCTTCATAGTCTTGTATACTTGTACATATACGTTTTCATAATAATAATTATTATTTGCTCAGATTTTGACATCGAGTTCTCTCCGGATTTATATCCTCTTTGGAATTATCCATACGGATTACCAAATATTATCATTGTATATATATATATCATAGGATAAAGAACAAATAGGAAATGGTTATCAATCTAACAAACATGCGTCACTTATTAAAACTTCATCAGAATATATATATATATATATGATAAAAATTAGTGTTGCGCATATAGTATATTAGTAAAAGAAAAATATTTTAAAAATGAAGAAAATAGCAAAAAACAAATAAATAAATACATCGCATTTGTTTTGCTACACATGACGTCACTGTAGAATATTTTAGAATTCCAGCTTCTCAAAGAATACCATTGTGTAGAGAAACGAATTATCACTACCACACAGACAACAGATAGGTTCTTGATAATGACTGGGATAGTCGAAAGTACTTGAAGAAGAAGTGCCTTTTCTATAAATATGTTAATGGTAATTGTTCGGATGAACTCTTCGCTATGGTACCTAGACATTTTCTTTTTAAAATTAAGCGCAGTCCTAGACTGGCGACGAGTTTGAATCAATTTAAAGTTGAGTTGTCACATCATAGCCTACAAAATTTTACTCAAAATTTTATCGAAAAGCTTCCTGATAAATCGTAACAAGCCATTACAAATTAGGTTGAAGAAATCGTTGAATGAAATGCCATTTTGTTTTTTGACGAATGAAGTTGATAGACAAAAACTGAAATTACTTATGACTCATCATAATATCATTTAATGGTTCTGATTCTTCCTTAGTTCGTTAGGTAGGTAGGTAATTAGGTAGGTAAGTAGCTAATTAGGTAGTATATTAAGACCTAACAATAATCGACTAATCCATTTTGATCGCGAGAGAAGATATAAGAGACGCTGTTTGGTTTCATTGAGAATAAAATAACGAATGAAAGTGAAGATAGAAAAATCGATCACGATTTTATGTGTTTAACGTCTGCTTCAATGAATTAGAAAAAACGCGGCAATTTAATATCTTATCATTTGTGTTTTCTTAATTTTTTTAAGATAATGACCTTCGTTCATATATCTTATTGTCGCTTCAAAAGTTTGTTAACATTTTCGTAGGTATTCTCTAATCGTAGAATACGTAACTTGCTTCTTCAATCATTAATTTATGAATTACGGTTCACTGGACAATTCAAATAGGAAAACAGTGACATGTTCTTAGTTATTTCAGTATTTATAACCCAGCACATGGCAATTTGTTCTTAAACGATTGGTTAAAAATTCTAAACAGATGAAACAGAAGACTTGAAATGTGGTTCTACAAAAAGATTCTGAGAATATCATAGCTCCCACAGACGAACAACGAGGAAGTTTTATGTAAATGTAAGCAAAAATGACATTTATTATTGGAATCAGAAAAAGACAATATATATTTCTCGGATACATAATGGGGAAAGAAGTTTTGGAGAATTTGACAATCATAGGGCATAATGAGAGGCAAGAGACGACGAAAGAAACAGTGTAAGCTACATAACGAGTTTGTTTAAATGATTGGCAGAAGAGGGACTCGGTAAAGTCCATCAGTTCAGATAAAAACTTTTGAATGTATTTTTTTTCTAAACAAATATCGTTTCCTTTTAAGCAAAAATATTAAAACTAATCTTTATATTTTATATGCTTTATATATTGTTTATAGCATTGACTTAACCCTTTGCCTCACAAGAGGACATTTTCGTGTGTACTATCCAAACCGTCATTCTTCTTTCAGATTTATAACAACTGTAAGACAATTCATCTTATTTGGCAAATAGAATGTGCTGATATATAGTGTCCCCACATGATAAAAAGGGACAAATCATTTATTCTGCTGCGTTCTGGCTATCCCGTTAAACTACGTCTAATAGCGTAGGGTCTCTGATGAGGACATTTCGAGGTGCGTGGAACTACCTTTTAATTGCTGATATTCCCAGGTGCACTCTGATCCAGAGTGGTAGCACCTGTTAGGGTCCCAGCTATGGGCAAATAGTTAACCCCCAAACTGGGGTCCAAAGACTATGAAAGTGTAAAAATACGATTTAATAACAGAAATACTTTGTAAAAAAAAAAAAAGAAAAAAAAAAGAAAGCAATAGATTTTGGAAAAACAAATATTACAAGCGAAGGAAAATTCTTACTAGAAAAATAGATTATTTGAGGGAAAAAATATTAGCAACAGTGAAAATTTTATCAGCATTGATAACCCATTGAGGTTGACATGCCGTAAAACAAACCAAACCAATATTTACTGAGATATATATATAAATATATATATATATATATATATATATATATATATATATATATATAGATAGATAGATAGATAGATAGATAGATAGATAGATATGAGTGGACTGTGATAGATAGATAGATAGATAGATAGATAGATAGATAGATAGATAGATAGATATATAGATAGATAGATAGATAGATATGAACAGACATAGATAGATATGAACAGACATAGATAGATAGATAGATAGATAGATAGATAGATAGATATGAGTGGACTCTGATAGATAGATAGATAGATAGATAGATAGATAGATAGATAGATAGATAGATAGATATGAACAGACATAGATAGATATGAACAGACATAGATAGATATGAACAGACATAGATAGATAGATAGATAGATAGATAGATAGATAGATAAAAATAATAAGTATAGCATTGTTTATATCGAAGTTGTGTCTCATATTATTTTTGTGTCTAATGCATTGCATAAATTATTATCTTGGAGATCATATGTTTTCTGCTATTTTCTCGTATACATCGTAAAGAACAATTGTGCCGTTTTATTTTATATATGCCAACTTCAGAATTAATGCTATTATGGGCTTTTTTGGGGGGTCTGATCATATCTATAAAAGTTTTTGGCGTAGTCATAATTATTTTGATATTGTTAAAATCGTATATATTGTTTTAAATAGTAGATATTTAGGAATTGCTAGGTAACGTTATATGCGTATTTTTATTTGGTTTATTGTTATTCTTATTTTTGTTGTAGTTTTTTTTTTTGCGCTTTTCTTTTAGCCTTGTATATGAAATAGTATGAGTATTGGAGGTTTTTAAAGATGTTTTCAATGTATATTTCTTCTTTAGGTAAATATTTCGAGCTACAGATTCTTAGTGTTCTTAAATAAAATCCTATAATTATTCCAGACTTTATTCTGCTAGTGTGGTGAGATTAATAATTAATGAGGTCATTCTCGTTGAAAGATTTTCTGTAAACTTTTAATTAAAGATTATTATTTGTTCTATTTTAGATATTCGAAAAGTGCAATGTGTTCAGTTTCCGATTCATTTTGGGATTTCTAGAAAAATCGGAACGAGGGAGTGGCAATTCGTTAAAAGAGAAAATCGATCTTTGTCAAGCGGTCTAAAGCGCAGTCGATCAAAGGATGATTTCACCTACAAAGGAGAACGCAGGTTCGAACCTTACCAGAGAACGTATTTTCTTTATGAAGATTTCTCGAGTGCACAGAGCGATAAATGTAATAAACATTATTTAAAATAAAAACGGGGCATCTATTTCAAACATGGTTATCCACTAAAAATAAAACTTGAAGTAACACACACACGCACGCACGCGCGCACACACACACACACACACACACACACACACATATATATATATATATATATATATATATATATATATATATTCATTTCTATGGATCATCTGTAATTGAAGGTATACAATTACGTTCAAAATTATATATAGTTGACGCCATAAAATCGTATTCAAAATATTTAGATTTTGGCATTAAATCACTCGTCAAGGTGTTGATATTTCGCTAAACAAAATCAACCAATCAACAAATGGGTCAATACGTCCTGGAAATAAGGATAGGTTTATCGACCAATCGAAGTGAAATTATTTCAAGTTGAACCAGCCATTACTGTTGTTTTCACCAGTTTAACGAATGCTTTCATTGTTTCCACTACAACTACTTTGGCTTCAATGCAATTGTCCACAAAGAGAAAACATTTCTAAATATTTGCCGTGTTTTTAATCATTTAACGATTATGAACACCTTTATTAAAATTATGAAAGTTTTGAACCCCGGGTTAAGAATATGGAAGACATTAACCATTTGCCAGTCCAAAAGTTCATGCTTCTTTCAGATTTATAACTATTTCAGGGCAACTCAGCTTATTTGGCAAATAGAATATGCTGGTATATAGTGTTTTACACAATCATAAGTTATTTACACTTCTCTCGGGGCATCACATAATGATGCATAGGTTTTTATTATGTGAAACACTGTATATGAGCACATTCTATTTGCCAAATAAACTGAGTTGCCTTGTAGTAGTTATAAATCTGAAAACAAGCAAGCGTTCTGTGGTTATATATGATGCACAAAATACTAGATTAGGCCTTTCCTCAAGCGTTCTTCTATTTAGTAGACTCTTTTCTTAAGTGTCCTTTTTTTCTTTCAAAATCATGGCTCATGTGCACCACAGGATGCACAGACGTGGAAATCACATGTCCTGTGCATCCCATATGATTCTCAGTACCGGTAAAGGGTTAAGAGATCTTTTATCTGACTCTTTCATATTTTATTTATTTAATGAAGAATAAAGTTGATAAAAAAAAAGAAGAAATTATTCAAGAGGCAACCTAATATAAATCTCTTATAGAATTACAAAGTATTGTAGAAATAAAAATTTGCTCTCCGGTATTGAAGGAAATATCACAAGTGTCTGAGGTAAAATACAGTCCTCTCTTTGTTTTTAGTTTTGAGAATATTTGAATATTTTTTTTTTTAATATACGTTCTCCAATAGGGCACTGGAGGGAGTTGACAGTGATGTAAATTGACTTGGTTCATCATGGAGTTTCAGGTCTTTCAAAATCATACACCTCATCACCAAGTCAACCCCATACGGCTTCGATCAAGCCCTGATTTCCCCCTCCTCTATCAAACGGTAGCAGAGACTCTGGCCTTTATTCTATTAGGTTGGTGCAAAAATAATGACGTAATAATGTCGTTTTTTGACGTTAAAAAATACGTCAAAAAAACGACATTATTAAGTCATTATTTTTGCACCAACCTAATAAATTGGACGAAAGTAGACAACGTTTTTCGCTCACTTGATTGGATGTTCGTAACAACCAATCCCTGTGACTGAATTTTTAAATGATCCACGTGGGGTCTAGCTCCGTTTTTCTCCTTTATCGGGTGAATAGCAGCTTCAGTGGATAACCGAGTTGGTAATTTAACATTCTTAAACTTAAACACTAGGTTGTTTACCAAACAAGGTTTGGCACTATATTCTATTAGGTTGGTGCAAAAATAATGACGTCATAATGTCGTTTTTTGACGTATTTTTTAACGTCAAAAAACGACATTATGACGCCATTATTTTTGCACCAACCTAATATTACAATTTTCGGTTTTGTTTTGTTATTATGTACTCTGAAATTCTAAAACTTAAAGCTAATTCTAAACATTATCGCATTTAAATGACTATTGAAGCCAACTATCATTACTAAAAAAATGTTTGGAGAGGCGTAATAACCTACTTAACGAGTCAATGGTTGGTAGAACAGAGATTGGGAGTGTTAAGGAAAAGACAAACCTTACTAAGGGTTACAAAGGATAGGAAGTTGTGGAGAACCGTGATCGCCCCAATCCTCAACGAACACGGTGCATAGAAGAAGAAAAACATCTGTTACACTTTAAAGAGTGATTTTATATAAAACATTTATGTATGTGTTGGGTCGAGGTGTGAATTTTCCGAAGAAAACAGATCGTGGAAAGTTAAGAACACACTGCTTTTTGTAAGCCGTATGGAGATTAATGGATTGTCTAGACAGATTATAAACGCGCTAGGCCTTGTAATTGCATTTCCCTAGACGCAATTTGGCTTCGGATTAAAGATTCTGTTTCTCAACAATTCTAGTAAGTCTTTTATTTTAAATACTCTACAGGCAACGTAGAAGTGGTTCTACAGATTGGATACTGAAAATATCATAAATGTAGCGTATAATCAACGAGGATGTCGTAGGGAACGGACGGAGAATATCTCTAGACTTATTATACTAAGCCCTAACAGCCATTCCTTTTGTTTATATAAGGATGGTTGTTTTGATTTAATATAAATTGTCACAATGATTTGCAACTGATAGTTTGAATATAATCCTTTCCAAACTGAAGGAAGAACTTGAACTACAAAATAGAAACATCTGATTCTATAGTCAATTTTAAATATCTGAGAAGTGAATTAACAGGATATGGAAATGCGTCACGGAAATCCGAATTTGAATTTTGTTGAAAATATCTTCAAAAAAAAAAAGGCAAAGCAAAGTACTCACAGAAAAATGTGCAAATTGTAAAGACAATACTTAACTATTATGTCATGTAAATCGCCTTCTAATGGTAGTGGATACTGGGGAGTCGCCTCAAAGATGAAGAGAACGCCAGAGGCAACAGAAATATGGTTCTATAGGAGGATGCTGAAAATGCCATTGACGAAGCACGTAAGCAAAAAAGAAGCTTTAAATAAAATGGGAAAAAAAAATTCTCAGTATCTGTCTATATTTCTGAGATGAGGTATTATGTACACTATTTACATTAGTCGAACTATTGTCCTCATCTTTTTCGCCATATTTATTACAACGTTTCGGCCGTTGTGCGCTCCGGCCTTCTTCAGGTGGTTGGAATGTCGAACTAAACCCATAGACAAAGAATACCATTGGAAAATTCGTAAACCTAAGGAATCAGAACATATTCCAGGCCACAGAAATCTCCTGAGCCGACCGAGTATAGAAATGAATACAATATGGGAACCAGTAATAAGGTGTACCAGAGAAAATGATAATAACAACAAAAATTGCAATATGAGCTCTGGTAAAAACATGTAATTATAACAGCAAAATTGCAATATGACCACTGGTAAAAAATGATTGCTGAAGACATTAGGTTTATAATACCCAGAAATTCATACTCCTCAAGGACACATCGCACAGTGGATAAAGGCGTTGGTTAGATCCAGTGACAGGACCCAAAGAGTGTGTGTTTAATATCCGGAACTTGGAGAAGGGGATTAACAGGCGATAACTAACAACTGACGTGGCACGTGTACCTAGAACTGTCTACCCCAGCGAGTGAAATAAAGGGTTCCGTTCGACATTCCAACCACCTGAAGGCGAAAGGTTGTAATAAATATGGCGACAAAGATAAGGACAATAGTCTGAATAATGTAAATAGTGTAAAAAATTCTCAATAAGAATTGGACACAAAATGAAGAAAGATGGTTTAAAGAATTTGCCACTCGAAGGCAAAAAGGATATAAGGAGACAGGAGGGGGACACCTTTACGAAAAAAAGATAATACGATTTCTAATCACTTCCTCAAAAATGTTTTTTTATCTTTTCAATCGTTATTTCATTTTATTTTTTATAATTTCAGCCCAAGTAAGGTAATAGAGCCACTAAGACACAAATGTGTGAAAAGAATAAAAAGAAAAGCATTATTAAAGAGCGAGAACAATAATAGAAAAGAAATAAAGAAGATAGTAGACAACGATTGATATTGCATTTAAATTTTTGAAGATCAAACGTGGTTGGAATGGGAGAATCCGGAAGAAAGATTTATTAGGTCGGTGCAAAAATAATGTCGTTTTCTCACATATGTTACTATGTGAGAATACGACATTATTTTGCACCAACCTAATACAAGCGAGAAAATATAGTTTTAGTAAGGACCTTACGATTACATTAGTCAATTCAACTGTAAAATGATGAGACCTAACTGTCATTCTAGCAGCGCAATTCAATCCATAAAGTCTAGGTACCATACAGGTCACCAGAACAATTACCAGGAAAATATTTATAGACATGGGGACATGATTACTAGAGGAGGGAATAGGTTTCAACTCGAAATTCAAACGTATATCAACTGAAGATAGTGAAAGTTTACAACGGTCGAAACGTCGTGAATGTACCAATAAACATGAGGGCAACATTCCAAACGATGTAAATACTGTAACTGCTTCCATTACCTCATCTCAGAAAGACATACACACACATACACACATTTTATTGATGAAGCGGCCAGCAGAAAGAATAAAATGTCGTTTAGACCAAACTGTTTTAGTCAAATTTATCCTAATGATCCGATAGTTAAAACCTAGATAGGTAGGTTCTGGCTCTTTAGGTATTCTAATTTTGCTCTACTTAGTGTATTGAGCACTTTTATGTATCAACTAAGGTAAATCTATCAGTGTTTTTTTTGGGTTTTTTTTGTTTTTTGGGTAGACATTGTGGTGCTGGTTGATTATTTTCCAGCAGTACGGAGGCTTTTAGTATTTTCTTTTTTTATTGAAGTTTTTCCCCGATATCAGTTTGTTTGATATTTTTTATTTACAAATTGTATCGTCATTTATATATATATATATATATATATATATATATATATATATATATATATATATATATATATATATATACCGCCAGTGTTATAGTAAACGTATAAAAATAAAAAAACAAGGTAAATTTGTTCTGGCTCTTTAGGTATTATATATATATATATATATATATATATATATATATATATATATATAATTATTTATTTAAAAATATGATTCCAACTCGCTACATAAGGGGTCTCATGTTTCAAAACAAGAGCCGAAAACTTCAAAATAATATTTGAATTAACTTGAGTTAAAGTAGGCTCTGTTCTATCTTCAAGCGAAATTTTTTGGGAATGACTTATTTCTGAAATTTACGAGTTTTAATAGTATGGTCAGAATTGAAATCAAAAATTTCCATGGTAACATCAAGGGCGGATTGTTTAGAATCGGCAGGGGTGGGGTGTTAATAATTTGTATCAGTATAGAGTTACTTTCATAGATGCCGGATCACGGTAAGGTGGGGGTGGCTAAATTTACGACGGAGGAAGTTTTCCCATAGTCTGGCTGGAGCGTCTACGCAGATTTATTTATTTATTTTTATTTTATTCTTTTATTATATCTCTTTATGAAAGGGATTTGTGTATATGAAAGGCCGTAACGTTTGTTATTTGACGACTTCATAAAGGGTTATCAATTTTTGTAGGTTATTAAAACTATGTATATGGGCTATGGATTTTAAAATTTATTTTTTTGTATGCGTGTTGTAGCGAGTTGGAATCATATTTTTAAATAAATAATTATATTTGTGCTCTACTTTCGTATCGAGCACTATTTTTTAAAAATAATTACAAAAATACTAAGGAACTTTGGATTATTTACCAAACCAGTTTCTTTCATATTTTCTACAATATTTTCATATATATATATATATATATATATATCCACACGCACGCACACGCACGCACGCAGACATACACAGACACACACAAACACACAGACACACACACACACACACATATATATATATATATATATATATATATATATATATATATATATATTTGAAAATTATAACATAAGTATGTTATAAAATCACTACACCATCACTTGATAAGACGCCAGAAGTGTTGAAACAAAATGGCTATTTTTGTAGTGATTTTATAATATATTTATGTTATAATTTTCGAATAAATAATTATATTTGCTATACTCTGTATTGAGCACTCTTTTAAAAATAGTATTTGTTGGTTATTGGGATTTATTCCGCATACACCAATCCTATACTTGTGTGTATATATATATATATATATATATATATATATATATATATATATATATAACCACGTTCATGATAAACTTAAAAAAGTTTAAACCCACGCCTACTTAATTACAATAGTGCATACCCACATACATTTAAATAATAGACCTCATAAGTAATTTAATAAACAGAGAATATTTAATCTCTTCTACACATTTAATATTCTTTAATGAGCTGAAAAACATTAAGCAAACAAAAATTAACAATAATTCCTCTAGTCATTAAGAAAAATATTGTATTTGCTGCGTCCCCTCTAGACGACGGCGATCAGGGTTCTCCACAGCTTCCTATAACATTATATCGTAATAAATATTGTCTTTCTTTTATTCCGCCTACACCCTGCTCCGCCTTCCATTTACGCAAGCTCACAAATTATGTTAGGCGCTGTTTTCTACAATCTCACTTGCCATCAATCTGTCATGTGAGTATCAGATTTTCCAAGCCCTCTTTTCTCATTATGTGCTCTAGGAATTTCAACTGTCTTATTCTCATATTATGTATCAGTTTTCTCTTGTATTCCCATTTTCTCTAAAACTTCGCTCAGTGTTATAGTCAGCATCCCTTCTGCAGAATCACATTTCTGTTGGTTGCTTTATGTCTTGTCTTCATCGTCGAAGAGGTTTTCCAGCATATTCAATGCCATGCATGAGAGTCCACTACTCTTTTTTTTGACTCTAATATTTTTTTCTGTTTTTTAATACTTTGCTTAGCTTTTTGAAAGGCATATTCCGTCATCCCCGTGTATCTTCCGATTTTGGTGCCGTCCTTCCTATCCGAGTTCCCAGATATTTCTTCTTCTATGTGCCAGGTTTCTTCAGGGCGTAGGCGATCATCCTGTATAATGCAGATGGCATGAATTTGTTTATGGTGGACCACAATTTACCAGGAATTGACCCACACACATCTATAAATTTACAATTCGTCCTTGCATTAAATATAACTGCCATATCTGGCCTGGTTTTTCTACTATATATCTTGAGATTCTTCACAAAATTCCAAGTTGGATCTGTTATATAATTGGAACTGATCTGGCATCTCGTCTTCAGTCACTTTTTCGCCATCGTAACTTAGCTTCCCTGGGTCTTTTCTGTAAATATTTGCATATGTTTATTTTCTTTTCTGTATGAAAGATCTGCTGCAATTAATTGTCGTAACATGCCTGCATCCATTTATTCAAATATCGAATCCACTGTAACTGAATATATTTACGCAACGCTGATATCTACGCAGTGTCGCAAATTATGCGACATTTTCCGTTTTTATAAAACCAATATTTGCATGAGTATTGTGCCGGATAGGTTAGTTAGTTGGATTGACGACATATCAACCCTTGGTCGGGTATGTTGATTTTTAGTATAGGGCATCCATTAAGTATCTTTCTCACGTTGTCGTCAGCTTCATCTTGTAGTAAGAATTTATTTTTTCTTGGCTGTTTGCTTCCTATATAATGACAGAGTTGGTGACAACATTCACCACCAACATGCAGGTTCAGAAATAGCAGCTTCTAGTTTCACCAAAACCTACTACCGACATTGATTCCCTATCGTCGTTTGACTTTACAAGAGTTGGTTGAAAATGAAAGAAAATCAGAGTAAAAGAAATTGCCTATGGCTTGAATTTGTTTACGATGGACCACAACTTGCCAGTACGTGACCCACACAATTGCACATCTGTAAATTTACCATTCGCCCTTGCATTAAATATTATTGCCATATCTGGTCGGGTGTTTCTACTCTATATCTTGAGATTCTTGACAAAATCCCAAGAAGGGTCTGTTATATAATTAGTCCTGATCTGGCATCTCGACTTCATCCCTTTTTCACCATTGTAACTTAGCTTCTCTGGGTCTTTTCTGTGTGAAGAAATTGCCGACGGCTTGAATTTGTTTACAGTGGACCTCAACTTGCCAGGAAGTGATCCACACACTTGCACATCTGTAAATTTACCATTCGTCTGTGCATTGAATATTGCCGCCATATCTGGTCGGGTATTTCTACTGTATATCTTGAGATTTTGTCAAAAATCTCAAGAATGGTCTGTTATATAATTAGTCCTGACCTGGCATCTCGACTTCAGTCCGTTTCTCGCTATAGTAACTTAGATTTTCTGTTTTTTTTTTCTGGAGGTTGCAAGAAAATCAGAGTAGACGAAATTGCCGATGGTGAGAATTTGTTTAGGAGGGATTCAACTTACCAGGAAGTGACACTCACAACAGGAGTTTAGAACTCCCGACGACATTGCATTCAGAGTCACTGGACCACGCAAGCCCCACCACCACAACAAGCAGGGACCATCAGAGGTACTAACATAGAAACATGCACGCATATATATATATATATATATATATATATATATATATATATATATATATATATATATATATATATATATATATATATTAAAGACATTTTTATGTTTAACGTTCTTTTTATAGATACAAGTATTTAAGTAAATGCTCTGTTTATAATAAACAGTATTAAATAACATTTACCGGCTTGAATGTCCGAGAAATTCATAGAAAATATTCGTCCTTGGACAGGCACGCCCGGCTAAATGGCGGTTTCGTATAGGATGCAGGTTCGAATCCTGTCAAAGGACGAATATTTTCTATGAAAATTTCTCGGACATTCAGGCCGGTAAATGTTATTTAATACTGTTTATGTTAAACAGAGCATTTACTTAAATACTTGTATCTATAAAAAGAACGTTAAACATAAAAATGTCTTTAATAAATAAATTGTCGAACTTTGTCCATTTCGTAATATATATATGTGTGTGTGTGTGTGTGTGTGTGTGCGAAAAGTGTGTATATATAAATGTAAATATATATATATAATTATTTATATGTTATATGCGCGGTACTTAAAAGCGTGAAACCCAGGGTCACAAACTCACATCAATCCAATCAAACATATATATATATATATATGCACGTTTCATTAAATAATATAGACAAGTGTCGTACATTTATTTTATGTAAATTTTTTCGTAACATCTGATAAGTTTAATAACATTATCGTTGAACGAAGAAAAAAATCACAATATTGATCCATATTTTTTTTTTTAATACAATGTAGGCTTTCGGCTTACATAAGCCATTATCAAAGATGTCAATTACAACATATTAAACAATATACGGACACGACAGTGATGATAGTCTCTCAATGTTTCTGATGATTTCTAAGCAACGATAAACACGTGCATATAAGACGCTAGAAGCGAAAATCGCACCGCATCTCATGATGTCACACATGACCACACGAGAGTGAATTGGAGAAGTACGAAGTATGGAATGCCGTTGGTATAAACCAATGGCTTCTGTTACCAATTATAGACATTTAAGAATATTTGTAGAGATGCTATAATTGATTTTGTTTAGGTTGTTTATATATCCAAGGTCGTGACTGTTCGCAGCTCCTGTTGAACTCTCTGCCTTTGTCAGAGAGGAACCCGGACGAATCTTTGCCGAAGGGCAAAGTTTCGTCCGGGGAGGTAGACAGACCCTGAATCCGTTTATGCAGGTTCTACGGGAATAATTTTGGCCGAGCCTACGGTCTCGGAAAACCCAGGGTAAACTCGGCCTTGTGCTACATACATCCCTTGTGCGGGTGGGGTCTGTTAACATATAACATATAAAAATATATTAACATATATATATATATATATATATATATATATATATATATATATATATATATATATATATATATATATATGTATTACACAAGATCTCCGTTTTCTTCATTAAATATATACTATATTTCGAATCGTGAAATCTTTGCGTTTATTCCCGTACGATTTTTTTTTTACATGAGTGTTACAATTGTCAAACAGTGACTCAGATGTCTTAAGGCGAGCACAGCGTGATCGAAAATGTCTAGAAGAAAATAAATAAATCTCGAAACGTGGCCTATCGACCCTTTCTAATTGTAGAGGTTCGTTCCGCTGAATGTTGTCAGCAAATAGCGACCATAGCGACCAATTATTCGATATCGTATCCTCCTATTATTGCAAAAAAAGAATTCTCCAAGCAGAGGATTTTTCAGTCTCTACTTGATAACGTAGGCTGGTTTTAGATCCTCGTAGAATAAGGTAATTTGATATTATATCCTCCAACTTCTTCTTGTTCTGTTACTCATTTTTTTCTCTTACATCAATTTTTTTCTTCTTTTTTTTGTCTTTTTTATGTTTATTTTCTTTTTCTTTTTCCTTCTATTTCCTTCTCTCATTTTCTTTTTTCTTATTTAATTTAGCTTTTTATTTCTCTCCATCCTTCTTTTCTCTCTTCTTTCTTTTTTTTAACTTGTTTCCTTACTTCCTTCCTTTTTCTTTCATTTACTCGTTCTTTCATTCTTTCCTTTCTTTTTTCTTTCTTTCATTTTTTCTTTTTTCTTTCTTTATTGTAGTCATACCTTCCTTCTTTCTTTGTTTCATCTTCTTCTTCTTCTTCTTCTTCTTCTTCTTCTTCTTCTACCTTTACGCTAATTTTTTTCTTCGTCTTATAGTCTCATTTTCCTTCCTTATCATCTTCTTCCTTTATTCTCTGCCTTTCTTCTTTCGTCTTTTTCTTTTTTTTATTCATTGTCCTCCTACTTCTTCGTTTTCATTTACTCCTCTTCCGCCTCCCCCCTCTTCTCTTTCTTTTAATTCTTCTTCTATTCTGTTCGAATTAAACCTTCTTCGTAGATTAAATGTATTCTTGTAACCAAAGTCTTCATCCAAAAAGAAGAATTTTCTTTTCCGTTTCATTTCTAGAATGTGTTTATTTGTATCAACTTAATATATAACTGCACCTTTTCGTATTAAAAGTATTCAGAAATACCTTCCACTTGATGTTAAGTCACTAGTTGTAATGCTTTCTTCATTTATCTAATGTCTTAAAATTATGTGGGAGGTAAATGTAGGAAGTATTTCTGCCGCACCCTGTATAAATTTAGCAGTACAGGATGGGTGCCATGTATGTATTGCAAGAAAGAGTAAAAAGGGGACAGAAAAAAAGAAAGGTTAAAAGGGGACAGAAAAAACAAGAAAGAGTAAAAAGGGGACAAAAACAAGAAAGAGTAAAAAAGGGGACAGAAAAAGTAAGAAAGAGTAAAAAGGGGACAGAAAAAGCAAGAAAGGTTAAAGGGGACAGAAAAAACAAGAAAGAGTAAAAAGAGGACAAAAAACAAGAAAGAGTAAAAAAGGGGACAGAAAAAGTAAGAAAGAGTAAAAAGGGGACAGAAAAAGCAAGAAAGGTTAAAAGGGGACAGAAAAAAACAAGAAAGAGTAAAAAGGGGACATAAAAATCAATAAGAGTTAAAATGAGACAGAAAAAGCAAGAAAGAGTAAAAAAGGGGACAGAAAAAACAAGAAAGAGTAAAAAGGGGACATAAAAAACAAGAAAGAGTAAAAAGGGGACATAAAAAGAAAGAAATGTTAAAAGGGGACAGAAAGAACAAGAAAGAGTAAAAAAGGGGACAGAAATAAAAGAAAGAATGAGTAAGATACAAAATAAACATAGAGAAAGAAAAAGCAACAAAAAGAAAATAAAGAAAAATTGTTAGCGAAAAAAAAAAAAAAAAAATGCAAATTCCGAAAGAGAAAATAAAGCCTGTAATCGAAGGAAAGTCAACGTGGCTTTTTCTTATCAATTGGGAAAAGATAATTCAAGTGTTTTATATCCGAAAGATCAAACAATAAAACAAGTGATGCCGCATTCAATCTCAAACATCCTAAAAATCCGTATAGAATGCCGTAAGTAATTGAAATATTCAATTTGCTTCTATCTTGGGCCGTGTGAGAAATTTGTTCTTAACTTATATATATATATATATATATATATATATATATATATATATATATATATATATATATATATATAGCGTAAATGTTAGAAGAAGAAAGAAAGAAAGAAAGAAAGAAAGAAGGTAGGACGAGAATAAAGAAAAGAGGAAAATCGAAGAAAGAAAAAGGAAGGAAAGAAAGAAAGAAAGAAAGAACGAATAAAGGAAAAAAGAAAGGAAGGAAGGAAGGAAGGGAGGGAGGGAGGAAGGAAGGAAGGAAGGAAGTAAACAACTAAAAAAAGAAAGAATAGAAAAAGAAGGATGGAAAGAAAGAAAAAGTTAAATTAAATAAGGAAAAAGAGAGAGGGAAATAGAATGAAAAAGTAAAAGAAAATAAACAGAGAAAAGACAAAAAGGAGAAAAACTGAAGTGTATATATATATATATATATATATATATATATATATATATATATATAGGGTGGGGAGAAAGAGTGAGAGAAATCATTGCAATGTCTGACTACTGGTGATGAAAAGTGACTGTAATCGCATGTTGTCTGGCAACGCATTCTCCCGACTCTTTCCTTCTTACATTTTACAATCCAAGAAGACGGTTTCTATTTGTCTGCAACCGTCGGGTGCTCTCTGGTGATTGCTCTTCTATCGCAGAAGCTGATTTCATCAACAAACCCATCAGATTTGGCAGACAGACCAATTTCTTTGAATTCTTTAGGACAGAATTCGGAATCAAGCAAAATTCGAATGTTTAACAGAAATGAAATAAAATAATATATCAATTAAACAAAAGTAAAAAATAAAAAAAACCTTTAGAAAAATTAGAAGTAAAATTCGCACAACTTCTGTCTCAAATATTTTTCACTATTTTACATTTGAATTATTGCGCTGTATAGTTGAACTCAGTGGAAAAATAGTTGAATATTCCTGTAGATTACCCGGATAGATATACACCCGATTGTGATAACACCAACAAAGATGTGGACAATAGTCAGAAATTAAATAGTGTAAATAAAATTAGGATAGTCATTAAAATATTTTTTTTAAATAAACGAAAAAGTAAATACAATATTCAAATACAAATATATGAGGCCAGGTAGACTGTTCTAGTTCCACGTGACATGTTTAATGA
Organism: Acanthosepion lycidas; assembly: GCA_963932145.1. Taxonomy (NCBI): domain Eukaryota; kingdom Metazoa; phylum Mollusca; class Cephalopoda; order Sepiida; family Sepiidae; genus Acanthosepion; species Acanthosepion lycidas. The sequence continues at coordinate 92,572,659 of OZ010592.1, read as the reverse complement.
ATGTCAGTTATCAGTTATCTCCTGTTGATTTGCCTCTCCAAATAATAATAATAATAATAATAATAATAATAATAATAATGTAAATAGTGTACATAATACCTCATCTCAGAAACTGATACTGAAATAATTATCTATGTACTATATCATCAACACTTACTTATCATTGGGATTTTAATCGATTTTTGAATAGCGGACAAGCATCTTTGACCAACTAGCAGACTTTTTAATCAAACAATATTTTTTTTAACAATCATTGATCTTTATAATCTAGCACTATCTTTCACCAAGTATTGGCTTTGTTATCTACCAACATATTTGAATGACTACTGTTTTTTGTCATCTACAACCAACGTTGTAATTTACTTTTATTGTTCAGCAAAGATTTGGTCTGTCAAAGGGTTGTTGAAACTTCTTGAAGTATCAACTGTCATCTAGCATAATGAGGTAGACTCTACTCTATAGCTATGTATTGCCTGGAGGGGGGGGGCTTCCTAGGCAGAAGTAACTGGTTAGGAGGGAACAAAGTTACATAGATGGAATCAGCTACCACGTGGCCAGGACCGAAAGGCGTCCTCAAAGAGGAGGATATCCGCAGTGGTTTCACGTGGTGAGGGATGGGATCCACGAAGTTTAGTTGATCAAGAGGTGCTACGAATTAAAGTCAGATATTTGGAGGGAACTGGTCAGAAGACCAGATGCACACCGACCCCATGACAACACCCGGTCATGGGACTGCTGATGCTGCTGCTGCTGATGCTGCTGATGCTGCTGATGATGATGATGATTCACCAAAGCCCTCTAACAAACCATTAGACGTTTTAATTTACCAACGTCTTATGAAAAACCATTAGACTTTTTTTAAAAGCAGGATTGAGTATCCGTTGGGCTTTCCATCAAATCCTCTTGCTTTCTGGTCAACTTTGATGTTCATATATTTAAATGGTATCACAACCCATGATCTACCCTCTGACAAACAATATGGCTTCCGCTTTTCCCAGTCTACCGCTGATGTGCCCACGGCCATAACTGAATTTGTATACCAAGCACTTGATAATGACGGCGAAACTCGAGGCGTATGATAGGGTTTGGCATGCCGACCTTCTTCGTAAGCTTCAGAGATACGGTATTACTGGACGATTATTTGGCTTAATACAATCATTCTTGTCAAACCATGAAATGAAAGTCGTCCTAAACGGGTTCTCCTCAAGTTCCTTTCATAAGAACGCTGGTGTTCCCCCCAAGGCTCTATCCTGGGTCCTACACTGTTTCAGTTCTTTATCAATGATCTTCCTGATGTTTCAGTTTCCAAATAGGCATCTACTCAGACGTCACTACTATTTACTCCTGTCTCAAATCCGACATTGCTGACAAAAGACCTCAAATCTGTGGTTGACAGGAGCAGGAAATGGCTTATGAATTTTAATGCTTCCAAAACGAAACTGCTCTCATTTACCCACCATAGAGTAACATCCTTGTCTCCTATCAGTGTAGCTTATGTCCAACTCCACCAGAGCATGTAGCGTCAATCGATGCCTTGATTCCGATCCCCGTCTTTCTCTACATCCTTTCCTGAAACAACCCTCTTTGCTTTTGTTCTCACTCTCTGTAACCCCTTGCGTGCTAGTGGCCCTCCCGCCTCGCTTGGGGTGAAATGTTTATATAACCGCCTCTTCTATTCCAACAGCTTCTTCCGCATTTCCCACAGTGGAACTCTCTTTTTCCTACTTGATTCTCTGATGGCTATAATCTTCAAATATTCAAATGTAATGTCAATCAACATCTTCTGATACCTTGATCCTGATCCCCGTCCTTCTCTATATCCTTTCCTTAAATAAGCTTCTTTACACTTGATCTCACTCTCTTTAACCCCTTGTGTACAAGTGGCACTCCCACCTTGCCTGGGGTGAAATACTTAAAAAACAGTACCATTATTTTCTGTTTTATATTTTTATTGTCATATTTTTTCACACTCAGTGAATTCATTGTTTTGTTTGGGGTGAAAAGATTAATATATATATACATTATGAAATGGACAAAGTCAGACAATTATTTTAAGACATTTTTTATGTTTATACATTCTTTTTATAGATACAAATATTTAAGTAAATGCTCTGTTTTATAATAGACAGTATTAAAAAATATTTACCGGCCTGAATGTTCAAGAAATTTTCACAGAAAATATTCGTCGTCCGACAGGATTCGAACCTGTATCCTATACGGAACCGTCATTTAGCTTGACGTGCCTTAACCGATTTGGTCGCAGAGGAGTGTTCGGTTAGCATGGTCGAATTTACTGTCTTTAAACTTCAATCTTCCATGAATCCCTCACGTACATTCATATCTGCTCATGGCGTATCAAATGTAAACAAATACCGTCACATATTATGATATATATATATATATATATATATATATATACTGAGGAGAAATGATATACAAAGTAACCCAAAAAGTTCTGTCCGTTTTTAAAGGAAAAAAGAAAACGATTTACATTATGTGTAACTTTTATTTAGTCATCGAAGTAATCGCCATCGGCATCCAGCACCTTCTACCAACGTAGAACTCGGGTGGGGGGGGGGGCGTTTAACGCAAAGAAGTCCGTGAGGGCTTTGCGCAAGTCTGCTTCATTGGTGAAGGATTTCCCACGAAGATGATTATCCAGGGAGTGGAAGAGGTGGTAATCGGATGGCGCAAGGTCAGGTGAATAAGGTGGATGGCACAAAGTCTCCCACACAAGTAGCTGTATGATATCCCTGAGGACACCGCGACATGCGGCCTGGCGTTTTCATGGAGGAAAAGCACACCTTTAAGATTCACCAGTGCTGGCTCCTTCTGGCTCAATGCCTGATGCACACGTTTCAATTGCAGCGAGTATAGGTCTCCAGTGACTGTTTGGCCCGTTGATAGCAGTTCATAATGAACCACTTGACGACCTATCCACCAAACACAAAGCATAATTTTGCGTGGGTGCATAGGCGATCTTGCGGTGTGAGGTTCAGCATCCTGAGAAGACAGCCAATGTCTGGAACGCTTGGAGTTCCGTACAGAACCCACTTTTCATGACTGGTAAGCACTTGATTGAATAAGGATGCGGTACGGTGGCGAGAAAGCAGCGATACGCAGGCTACCACTTGTTGTCCATTGTGGACTTCCAACAGAGTTTGCGGAACCCACTTGCTCAGTTTGTACGTCTTACCTAGGCGGTGCAGGTGAAGTCTAAGTGTTTCATCGGAAACGTTGAACTGTCTTGCAAGTTCACCACACGTTAGACTACAGTCCTCTTCAATGGCCGCCTTCAGGACTCCGTCATTCAAGACCTGTGGTCGTCCACTGCGAGGCTCATCATGGAGAGACAAATCTCCCGACTTGAATTTTCGAAACCAACGCCTTGCAGTACGTTCATCCACAGCACTATCCCCAAACGCTTGACATATGCGGCGACTTGATACAGCTGCTGATAAGCCCACTTTGAAGTCGTAAAGCAAACAGCCCCGAACGAGATCTCTAGATACGTCTATCCTTCTCACAGCTGTCCAGCTTATAACTGATGGCCGGGTACGCATGTTTTTTTATAACGTCTCATGTTCCTACTTCCGGCTGTCCGAATTTGAAAACAATTGCTACACGCTTTTCGTATATATTTCAACTTCATTCAATGACTAATCAAAAAACGGACTTTTTTTGTTACCATATACATGAGTTGAAAATGTTTTATATTTTATTTCATTTCCATTAAGCCCTTAAAATCCAGGGTTTCTCGCATTGATGAAACATTCTTGCTTATCTTTTGGCGGGTTATTTTATTTTAATCAGTCAGATATTGCCACAAAAAATTAAAAAAAAATATTGTAACCAATTTAAGAGGTGTTGAATTATTTGTCTAGGTTGCATCAACTAAAATCAGTGTCTCGTTAAAAATAATCTTTAAAATATTACAAGCAAATGTAGACGACAAGACACCTCGTTTTTCTTGGTAATTCACTTGTACTTGTAACATGGCTGAACATATAAAATTATGCATTTAAAAGATATTAAAAGTTTAATTTAGTCAGTGGGCCATTTTCTGTGAGTCATATCACCCCACGCAAGGCAATAAAACCAGTGGAACGCAAGGGGTTACTGGAAGTGCAACACAATGGTTTGTTTTGTTTTACGGTATATCAACCTCAATGAGTTATTTAATTTTATTGCTGGTAATATTCTTTATTCAAAAATGTATAGTTGGCGAATCGTTGTGATAAATATGGCAACAAAGATGAGGACGATATTCCGAACAATGTAAATAGTGTACATAAATCATAATCTCAGATATATAGACAGGTAATTTTCTTACTTTTCAAAAATATATTTCTGGTAATAATTTTTTTTCCAAAAATATATTGCTGGTAGTATATTTTTACTTTCATAGTGTATTGAACCTAATTTGGGGGTTAACTATTTGCACGTAGCTGTGACCCTAACAAGTGCTACCACTCTAGGGAGGGTGAGCCTGGAAACACCAGCAATTAGGAATTGCTTCCCCGCTCCTCAACACCTTTCGATGAGAGGCCTGGTTGATGTAGTTTATTGTAATACCTAAGACGCCTCATTGGGTGGTGGGTCTTCCTTCTCTGCATTGGATGCAGTCGGTATATTCTGAAGAAAGTGGGAACTGGAAGTGCAAATGACTGAAAAGAATTTAGTGAGGAGAAAGGACAATAAAAGAACAGGTTTCAGGAAGACAGAAGATGGCGATAATGCCACTAAGACACAAGGGGTTACTGGGAATGAAAGAGAATGAGAAGACTTTAGTGAGGAGAAAGGACAATAAAAGAAGAGGTTTCAGGAAGACAGAAGATGGCGATAATGCCACTAAGACGCAAGGGGTTCCTGGGAGTGAAAGAGAATGAGAAGACTTTAGTGAGGAGAAAGGACAATAAAAGAAGAGGTTTCAGTAAGACAGAAGATGGCGATAATGCCACTAAGACGCAAGGGGTTCCTGGGAGTGAAAGAGAATGAGAAGACTTTAGTGAGGAGAAAGGACAATAAAAGAAGAGGTTTCAGTAAGACAGAAGATGGCGATAATGCCACTAAGACGCAAGGGGTTCCTGGGAGTGAAAGAGAATGAGAAGACTTTAGTGAGGAGAAAGGCCAATAAAAGAACAGGTTTCAGTAAGACAGAAGATGGCGATAATGCCACTAAGACGCAAGGGGTTCCTGGGAGTGAAAGAGAATGAGAAGACTTTAGTGAGGAGAAAGGACAATAAAAGAAGAGGTTTCAGGAAGACAGAAGATGGCGATAATGCCACTAAGACGCAAGGGGTTCCTGGGAGTGAAAGAGAATGAGAAGACTTTAGTGAGGAGAAAGGCCAATAAAAGAACAGGTTTCAGTAAGACAGAAGATGGCGATAATGCCACTAAGACGCAAGGGGTTCCTGGGAGTGAAAGAGAATGAGAAGACTTTAGTGAGGAGAAAGGACAATAAAAGAAGAGGTTTCAGGAAGACAGAAGATGGCGATAATGCCACTAAGACGCAAGGGGTTCCTGGGAGTGAAAGAGAATGAGAAGACTTTAGTGAGGAGAAAGGACAATAAAAGAAGAGGTTTCAGTAAGACAGAAGATGGCGATAATGCTACTAAGACGCAAGGGGTTCCTGGGAGTGAAAGAGAATGAGAAGACTTTAGTGAGGAGAAAGGACAATAAAAGAACAGGTTTCAGTAAGACAGAAGATGGCGATAATGCCACTAAGACGCAAGGGGTTCCCGGGAGTGAAAGAGAATGAGAAGACTTTAGTGAGGAGAAAGGACAATAAAAGAAGAGGTTTCAGGAAGACAGAAGATGGCGATAATGCCACTAAGACGCAAGGGGTTCCTGGGAGTGAAAGAGAATGAGAAGACTTTAGTGAGGAGAAAGGCCAATAAAAGAACAGGTTTCAGTAAGACAGAAGATGGCGATAATGCCACTAAGACGCAAGGGGTTCCTGGGAGTGAAAGAGAATGAGAAGACTTTAGTGAGGAGAAAGGACAATAAAAGAACAGGTTTCAGTAAGACAGAAGATGGCGATAATGCCACTAAGACGCAAGGGGTTCCTGGGAGTGAAAGAGAATGAGAAGACTTTAGTGAGGAGAAAGGCCAATAAAAGAACAGGTTTCAGTAAGACAGAAGATGGCGATAATGCCACTAAGACGCAAGGGGTTCCTGGGAGTGAAAGAGAATGAGAAGACTTTAGTGAGGAGAAAGGACAATAAAAGAAGAGGTTTCAGGAAGACAGAAGATGGCGATAATGCCACTAAGACGCAAGGGGTTCCTGGGAGTGAAAGAGAATGAGAAGACTTTAGTGAGGAGAAAGGCCAATAAAAGAACAGGTTTCAGTAAGACAGAAGATGGCGATAATGCCACTAAGACGCAAGGGGTTCCTGGGAGTGAAAGAGAATGAGAAGACTTTAGTGAGGAGAAAGGAAAATAAAAGAAGAGGTTTCAGTAAGACAGAAGATGGCGATAATGCCACTAAGACGCAAGGGGTTCCTGGGAGTGAAAGAGAATGAGAAGACTTTAGTGAGGAGAAAGGACAATAAAAGAAGAGGTTTCAGTAAGACAGAAGATGGCGATAATGCTACTAAGACGCAAGGGGTTCCTGGGAGTGAAAGAGAATGAGAAGACTTTAGTGAGGAGAAAGGACAATAAAAGAAGAGGTTTCAGTAAGACAGAAGATGGCGATAATGCCACTAAGACGCAAGGGGTTCCTGGGAGTGAAAGAGAATGAGAAGACTTTAGTGAGGAGAAAGGACAATAAAAGAAGAGGTTTCAGGAAGACAGAAGATGGCGATAATGCCACTAAGACGCAAGGGGTTCCTGGGAGTGAAAGAGAATGAGAAGACTTTAGTGAGGAGAAAGGCCAATAAAAGAACAGGTTTCAGTAAGACAGAAGATGGCGATAATGCCACTAAGACGCAAGGGGTTCCTGGGAGTGAAAGAGAATAAGAAGACTTTAGTGAGGAGAAAGGACAATAAAAGAAGAGGTTTCAGTAAGACAGAAGATGGCGATAATGCCACTAAGACGCAAGGGGTTCCTGGGAGTGAAAGAGAATGAGAAGACTTTAGTGAGGAGAAAGGACAATAAAAGAAGAGGTTTCAGGAAGACAGAAGATGGCGATAATGCCACTAAGACGCAAGGGGTTCCTAGGAGTGAAAGAGAATGAGAAGACTTTAGTGAGGAGAAAGGCCAATAAAAGAACAGGTTTCAGTAAGACAGAAGATGGCGATAATGCCACTAAGACGCAAGGGGTTCCTGGGAGTGAAAGAGAATGAGAAAACTTTAGTGAGGAGAAAGGACAATAAAAGAACAGGTTTCAGTAAGACAGAAGATGGCGATAATGCCACTAAGAGGCAAGGGGTTCCTGGGAGTGAAAGAGAATGAGAAGACTTTAGTGAGGAGAAAGGACAATAAAAGAAGAGGTTTCAGGAAGACAGAAGATGGCGATAATGCCACTAAGACGCAAGGGGTTCCTGGGAGTGAAAGAGAATGAGAAGACTTTAGTGAGGAGAAAGGCCAATAAAAGAACAGGTTTCAGTAAGACAGAAGATGGCGATAATGCCACTAAGACGCAAGGGGTTCCTGGGAGTGAAAGAGAATGGGAAGACTTTAGTGAGGAGAAAGGCCAATAAAAGAACAGGTTTCAGTAAGACAGAAGATGGCGATAATGCCACTAAGACGCAAGGGGTTCCTGGGAGTGAAAGAGAATGAGAAGACTTTAGTGAGGAGAAAGGACAATAAAAGAAGAGGTTTCAGGAAGACAGAAGATGGCGATAATGCCACTAAGACGCAAGGGGTTCCTGGGAGTGAAAGAGAATGAGAAGACTTTAGTGAGGAGAAAGGACAATAAAAGAAGAGGTTTCAGGAAGACAGAAGATGGCGATAATGCCACTAAGACGCAAGGGGTTCCTGGGAGTGAAAGAGAATGAGAAGACTTTAGTGAGGAGAAAGGACAATAAAAGAAGAGGTTTCAGTAAGACAGAAGATGGCGATAATGCCACTAAGACGCAAGGGGTTCCTGGGAGTGAAAGAGAATGAGAAGACTTTAGTGAGGAGAAAGGCCAATAAAAGAACAGGTTTCAGTAAGACAGAAGATGGCGATAATGCCACTAAGACGCAAGGGGTTCCTGGGAGTGAAAGAGAATGAGAAGACTTTAGTGAGGAGAAAGGACAATAAAAGAAGAGGTTTCAGTAAGACAGAAGATGGCGATAATGCCACTAAGACGCAAGGGGTTCCTGGGAGTGAAAGAGAATGAGAAGACTTTAGTGAGGAGAAAGGACAATAAAAGAAGAGGTTTCAGTAAGACAGAAGATGGCGATAATGCCACTAAGACGCAAGGGGTTCCTGGGAGTGAAAGAGAATGAGAAGACTTTAGTGAGGAGAAAGGACAATAAAAGAAGAGGTTTCAGTAAGACAGAAGATGGCGATAATGCCACTAAGACGCAAGGGGTTCCTGGGAGTGAAAGAGAATGAGAAGACTTTAGTGAGGAGAAAGGACAATAAAAGAAGAGGTTTCAGGAAGACAGAAGATGGCGATAATGCCACTAAGACGCAAGGGGTTCCTGGGAGTGAAAGAGAATGAGAAGACTTTAGTGAGGAGAAAGGACAATAAAAGAAGAGGTTTCAGTAAGACAGAAGATGGCGATAATGCCACTAAGACGCAAGGGGTTCCTGGGAGTGAAAGAGAATGAGAAGACTTTAGTGAGGAGAAAGGCCAATAAAAGAACAGGTTTCAGTAAGACAGAAGATGGCGATAATGCCACTAAGACGCAAGGGGTTCCTGGGAGTGAAAGAGAATGAGAAGACTTTAGTGAGGAGAAAGGACAATAAAAGAAGAGGTTTCAGGAAGACAGAAGATGGCGATAATGCCACTAAGACGCAAGGGGTTCCTGGGAGTGAAAGAGAATGAGAAGACTTTAGTGAGGAGAAAGGCCAATAAAAGAACAGGTTTCAGTAAGACAGAAGATGGCGATAATGCCACTAAGACGCAAGGGGTTCCTGGGAGTGAAAGAGAATGAGAAGACTTTAGTGAGGAGAAAGGCCAATAAAAGAACAGGTTTCAGTAAGACAGAAGATGGCGATAATGCCACTAAGACGCAAGGGGTTCCTGGGAGTGAAAGAGAATGGGAAGACTTTAGTGAGGAGAAAGGCCAATAAAAGAACAGGTTTCAGTAAGACAGAAGATGGCGATAATGCCACTAAGACGCAAGGGGTTCCTGGGAGTGAAAGAGAATGAGAAGACTTTAGTGAGGAGAAAGGACAATAAAAGAAGAGGTTTCAGGAAGACAGAAGATGGCGATAATGCCACTAAGACGCAAGGGGTTCCTGGGAGTGAAAGAGAATGAGAAGACTTTAGTGAGGAGAAAGGACAATAAAAGAAGAGGTTTCAGGAAGACAGAAGATGGCGATAATGCCACTAAGACGCAAGGGGTTCCTGGGAGTGAAAGAGAATGAGAAGACTTTAGTGAGGAGAAAGGACAATAAAAGAAGAGGTTTCAGTAAGACAGAAGATGGCGATAATGCCACTAAGACGCAAGGGGTTCCTGGGAGTGAAAGAGAATGAGAAGACTTTAGTGAGGAGAAAGGCCAATAAAAGAACAGGTTTCAGTAAGACAGAAGATGGCGATAATGCCACTAAGACGCAAGGGGTTCCTGGGAGTGAAAGAGAATGAGAAGACTTTAGTGAGGAGAAAGGACAATAAAAGAAGAGGTTTCAGTAAGACAGAAGATGGCGATAATGCCACTAAGACGCAAGGGGTTCCTGGGAGTGAAAGAGAATGAGAAGACTTTAGTGAGGAGAAAGGACAATAAAAGAAGAGGTTTCAGTAAGACAGAAGATGGCGATAATGCCACTAAGACGCAAGGGGTTCCTGGGAGTGAAAGAGAATGAGAAGACTTTAGTGAGGAGAAAGGACAATAAAAGAAGAGGTTTCAGTAAGACAGAAGATGGCGATAATGCCACTAAGACGCAAGGGGTTCCTGGGAGTGAAAGAGAATGAGAAGACTTTAGTGAGGAGAAAGGACAATAAAAGAAGAGGTTTCAGGAAGACAGAAGATGGCGATAATGCCACTAAGACGCAAGGGGTTCCTGGGAGTGAAAGAGAATGAGAAGACTTTAGTGAGGAGAAAGGACAATAAAAGAAGAGGTTTCAGTAAGACAGAAGATGGCGATAATGCCACTAAGACGCAAGGGGTTCCTGGGAGTGAAAGAGAATGAGAAGACTTTAGTGAGGAGAAAGGCCAATAAAAGAACAGGTTTCAGTAAGACAGAAGATGGCGATAATGCCACTAAGACGCAAGGGGTTCCTGGGAGTGAAAGAGAATGAGAAGACTTTAGTGAGGAGAAAGGACAATAAAAGAAGAGGTTTCAGGAAGACAGAAGATGGCGATAATGCCACTAAGACGCAAGGGGTTCCTGGGAGTGAAAGAGAATGAGAAGACTTTAGTGAGGAGAAAGGCCAATAAAAGAACAGGTTTCAGTAAGACAGAAGATGGCGATAATGCCACTAAGACGCAAGGGGTTCCTGGGAGTGAAAGAGAATGAGAAGACTTTAGTGAGGAGAAAGGCCAATAAAAGAACAGGTTTCAGTAAGACAGAAGATGGCGATAATGCCACTAAGACGCAAGGGGTTCCTGGGAGTGAAAGAGAATGGGAAGACTTTAGTGAGGAGAAAGGCCAATAAAAGAACAGGTTTCAGTAAGACAGAAGATGGCGATAATGCCACTAAGACGCAAGGGGTTCCTGGGAGTGAAAGAGAATGAGAAGACTTTAGTGAGGAGAAAGGACAATAAAAGAAGAGGTTTCAGGAAGACAGAAGATAGCGATAATGCCACTAAGACGCAAGGGGTTCCTGGGAGTGAAAGAGAATGAGAAGACTTTAGTGAGGAGAAAGGACAATAAAAGAAGAGGTTTCAGGAAGACAGAAGATGGCGATAATGCCACTAAGACGCAAGGGGTTCCTGGGAGTGAAAGAGAATGAGAAGACTTTAGTGAGGAGAAAGGACAATAAAAGAAGAGGTTTCAGTAAGACAGAAGATGGCGATAATGCCACTAAGACGCAAGGGGTTCCTGGGAGTGAAAGAGAATGAGAAGACTTTAGTGAGGAGAAAGGCCAATAAAAGAACAGGTTTCAGTAAGACAGAAGATGGCGATAATGCCACTAAGACGCAAGGGGTTCCTGGGAGTGAAAGAGAATGAGAAGACTTTAGTGAGGAGAAAGGACAATAAAAGAAGAGGTTTCAGTAAGACAGAAGATGGCGATAATGCCACTAAGACGCAAGGGGTTCCTGGGAGTGAAAGAGAATGAGAAGACTTTAGTGAGGAGAAAGGACAATAAAAGAAGAGGTTTCAGTAAGACAGAAGATGGCGATAATGCCACTAAGACGCAAGGGGTTCCTGGGAGTGAAAGAGAATGAGAAGACTTTAGTGAGGAGAAAGGCCAATAAAAGAACAGGTTTCAGTAAGACAGAAGATGGCGATAATGCCACTAAGACGCAAGGGGTTCCTGGGAGTGAAAGAGAATGAGAAGACTTTAGTGAGGAGAAAGGACAATAAAAGAAGAGGTTTCAGGAAGACAGAAGATGGCGATAATGCCACTAAGACGCAAGGGGTTCCTGGGAGTGAAAGAGAATGAGAAGACTTTAGTGAGGAGAAAGGCCAATAAAAGAACAGGTTTCAGTAAGACAGAAGATGGCGATAATGCCACTAAGACGCAAGGGGTTCCTGGGAGTGAAAGAGAATGAGAAGACTTTAGTGAGGAGAAAGGAAAATAAAAGAAGAGGTTTCAGTAAGACAGAAGATGGCGATAATGCCACTAAGACGCAAGGGGTTCCTGGGAGTGAAAGAGAATGAGAAGACTTTAGTGAGGAGAAAGGACAATAAAAGAAGAGGTTTCAGTAAGACAGAAGATGGCGATAATGCTACTAAGACGCAAGGGGTTCCTGGGAGTGAAAGAGAATGAGAAGACTTTAGTGAGGAGAAAGGACAATAAAAGAACAGGTTTCAGTAAGACAGAAGATGGCGATAATGCCACTAAGACGCAAGGGGTTCCTGGGAGTGAAAGAGAATGAGAAGACTTTAGTGAGGAGAAAGGACAATAAAAGAAGAGGTTTCAGGAAGACAGAAGATGGCGATAATGCCACTAAGACGCAAGGGGTTCCTGGGAGTGAAAGAGAATGAGAAGACTTTAGTGAGGAGAAAGGCCAATAAAAGAACAGGTTTCAGTAAGACAGAAGATGGCGATAATGCCACTAAGACGCAAGGGGTTCCTGGGAGTGAAAGAGAATAAGAAGACTTTAGTGAGGAGAAAGGACAATAAAAGAAGAGGTTTCAGTAAGACAGAAGATGGCGATAATGCCACTAAGACGCAAGGGGTTCCTGGGAGTGAAAGAGAATGAGAAGACTTTAGTGAGGAGAAAGGACAATAAAAGAAGAGGTTTCAGGAAGACAGAAGATGGCGATAATGCCACTAAGACGCAAGGGGTTCCTAGGAGTGAAAGAGAATGAGAAGACTTTAGTGAGGAGAAAGGCCAATAAAAGAACAGGTTTCAGTAAGACAGAAGATGGCGATAATGCCACTAAGACGCAAGGGGTTCCTGGGAGTGAAAGAGAATGAGAAAACTTTAGTGAGGAGAAAGGACAATAAAAGAACAGGTTTCAGTAAGACAGAAGATGGCGATAATGCCACTAAGACGCAAGGGGTTCCTGGGAGTGAAAGAGAATGAGAAGACTTTAGTGAGGAGAAAGGACAATAAAAGAAGAGGTTTCAGGAAGACAGAAGATGGCGATAATGCCACTAAGACGCAAGGGGTTCCTGGGAGTGAAAGAGAATGAGAAGACTTTAGTGAGGAGAAAGGCCAATAAAAGAACAGGTTTCAGTAAGACAGAAGATGGCGATAATGCCACTAAGACGCAAGGGGTTCCTGGGAGTGAAAGAGAATGGGAAGACTTTAGTGAGGAGAAAGGCCAATAAAAGAACAGGTTTCAGTAAGACAGAAGATGGCGATAATGCCACTAAGACGCAAGGGGTTCCTGGGAGTGAAAGAGAATGAGAAGACTTTAGTGAGGAGAAAGGACAATAAAAGAAGAGGTTTCAGGAAGACAGAAGATGGCGATAATGCCACTAAGACGCAAGGGGTTCCTGGGAGTGAAAGAGAATGAGAAGACTTTAGTGAGGAGAAAGGACAATAAAAGAAGAGGTTTCAGGAAGACAGAAGATGGCGATAATGCCACTAAGACGCAAGGGGTTCCTGGGAGTGAAAGAGAATGAGAAGACTTTAGTGAGGAGAAAGGACAATAAAAGAAGAGGTTTCAGTAAGACAGAAGATGGCGATAATGCCACTAAGACGCAAGGGGTTCCTGGGAGTGAAAGAGAATGAGAAGACTTTAGTGAGGAGAAAGGCCAATAAAAGAACAGGTTTCAGTAAGACAGAAGATGGCGATAATGCCACTAAGACGCAAGGGGTTCCTGGGAGTGAAAGAGAATGAGAAGACTTTAGTGAGGAGAAAGGACAATAAAAGAAGAGGTTTCAGTAAGACAGAAGATGGCGATAATGCCACTAAGACGCAAGGGGTTCCTGGGAGTGAAAGAGAATGAGAAGACTTTAGTGAGGAGAAAGGACAATAAAAGAAGAGGTTTCAGTAAGACAGAAGATGGCGATAATGCCACTAAGACGCAAGGGGTTCCTGGGAGTGAAAGAGAATGAGAAGACTTTAGTGAGGAGAAAGGACAATAAAAGAAGAGGTTTCAGTAAGACAGAAGATGGCGATAATGCCACTAAGACGCAAGGGGTTCCTGGGAGTGAAAGAGAATGAGAAGACTTTAGTGAGGAGAAAGGACAATAAAAGAAGAGGTTTCAGGAAGACAGAAGATGGCGATAATGCCACTAAGACGCAAGGGGTTCCTGGGAGTGAAAGAGAATGAGAAGACTTTAGTGAGGAGAAAGGACAATAAAAGAAGAGGTTTCAGGAAGACAGAAGATGGCGATAATGCCACTAAGACGCAAGGGGTTCCTGGGAGTGAAAGAGAATGAGAAGACTTTAGTGAGGAGAAAGGACAATAAAAGAAGAGGTTTCAGGAAGACAGAAGATGGCGATAATGCCACTAAGACGCAAGGGGTTACTGGGAATGAAAGAGAATGAGAAGAATTTAGTGAGAAGAAAGGACAATAAAAGAACAGGTTTCAGGAAGACAGAAGATGGCGATAATGTCACTAAGACACAAGTGGTTTCTGGGAGTGAAAGAGAATGAGAAAACTTTAGTGAGGAGAAAGGACAATAAAAGAAGAGGTTTCAGAAAGATAGAAGATGGCGATAATGTCACTAAGACACAAGGGGTTGCTGGGAGTGAAAGAGAATGAGAAGACTTTAGTGAGAAGAAAGGACAATAAAAGAACAGGTTTCAGAAGATGGCGATTGACGTTACTTTTAATTTATTGAAGATTGTACGTAGCAAGAAATCCGAAAAGAGTTTCACAGGCCAGAAAAGAAAAGATTAGAATACAATATACGGTTGTATCTTAGCTAGTTCATCAATAAAACGGTGAGACCTCGACGTGAATCTAGTCGCAGGATTAAATTCATGCAATGGAGATTTCAAGGAAGGAAACTCGGTCAGAGCAGATGTCATGGAAATATTTGTAGCAGAAACAAAGGGGGGCCAAGTTAAGTTGGTGAGAATATGACTGAAGTCGAAATGCCACGTCAGGAACGATTACATTGGGAGGCTTTTTTAAAATTTTGTAAATAATCTCGAGATATACAGCAAGAACAACCGAGCATATAAGGCACCGGTAATCATTGTACGGTTGATTAAATATTACCTTCCTGGGTATGACGATAAACTACATCCGCGTCCTGGGTATGATGATAATCAACATCGGCGTCCTGGGTACGACGATAAACTACATCCGCGTCCTGGGTATGATGATAATCAACATCGGAGTCCTGGGTACGACGATAAACTACATCCGCGTCCTCGGTATGACAATAAATTATATGCACGTCCTGGGTATGACGATAAACATCATACGCGTCCTGGGTACGACGATAGACAACATTCGCGTCCTGGGTACGACGATAAACAACATCCGCTTCCTGGGTACGACGTTAAACTACATCCGCGTCCTGTGTATAACGTTAAACTACATCCGCGTCCTTGGTACGACGATAAACTGCATCCGCGTCCAGGGTATGACGATAAACTACATCCGCGTCCAGTGTATGACGATAAACTACATCAGCGTCCTGGGTATGACGATGAACGACATACCCGTTCTGGGTACGACGATAAACTAAATCCGCGTCCTGGGTACGACGATAAACAACATCCGCGTCCTGGGTACGACGAAAACTAAATCCGCGCCCTGGGTACGACGATAAACAACATCCGCGTCCTGTGTATGGCGATAAACTACATTCGACTACTGGGTATGACGATAAACTACATTCGACAGCAAGGCTTCTGATCAGGAGTTTTGAGGAGCGTACAATCAACTATTAATTGCTGGTTCCCACATCCAAGCTGACCCAGATGATAGCGCCTGTTAGGGTCCCAAATATGGGTAAATGCTTATCCCCCAAACTGGCGTCAAAATACTATGAAAGTGTAGAAATAGGTTTTAATACCGGCAATATATATTTGTAAAAGCTTATTACGAGCAATAATTTTTTGAAGAAAAAATTATTAGCAGCAATACATTTTTGGAAAAAAGTATTAGCAGCAATAAATTCATCAACATTAAATAACTCATTGAGGCTGATAAGCCGTAAAACAAGCCAAAACAAACCAAATTATAAATTTGTAATGGATTCTGACAAGAAACTATTCTAGCTACAAATTAGTAACCAACTTTTCCAGTACTAGAACTAGTAATTGATTCGAAATAATCACTCCACTTCATGACAGTGGAAAATGTGAACCGAAGAAGACCGGAGAATTAATCTACTAGAAGTTAGCATCAATCTTTTTCTGTCAGGCTGATGACTGACAGAAAAAATTCTCCAAGGTGATTAACTTAAACCAGAATTATTTAAGCAATTCCTTGACCCTGTTAACCATGGAGTGGATGTTCTTTCGAAGAGCAGTTAACATGTCTATTTAATACATGGATGATCATGGCTCTCCACAACTACCTATCTTTATAATTCGTAATAATGTTTCTCTTTATACGATGCCTCTTATTCCCTCGTCCAGCTTACATCCATATAACGTTGAAATATCGGTTCTCGTGCAATCAAAGAAGTTAAGCTACGTCAAGTCTGATCATTTCCTAGATGGGTGACCGCTTGAGAATAGAACTTAGTGGTGTGGTTGGTGAAATTACAATTCCCATGGTGTTTGTTATATTAATTTACTGGCAAATCCATCTCACCTCAGCTATGAGTTTTCTTCATATCATTTCACCCCACGCAGGGCAATAAAGTGACTATGACGCAAAGGGTTACCGAGCGAGGAAAATATTATGAAAAAAAAAAAAAAACGTTATTAAAGAGAAAGAACAATAAAAGAACAGGAAGTAAGAAGACAGAGGATAACGATTGACATTGCATTTAAATTGTCAAAGATCAAAGTTGACTGGAAGATCAAAGGCAATAAAGCCACTAGGACGCTTGAGGTTACTAGGTGTTAAAGAATATGAGAAAACAACTATTAAAGAGAGAATACAACAAAAGAACAAGAATAAAAAAGACAGGCGCTAAAAATTGATATTGCATTTAAATTTTTGAAGATCAAAGGCTATAAAGCCACTAGGACGCAAGATGTTACTCGCTGTTAGGGAATATAAGAAAAAAACTACATTTAAAGAGAGAGGAGAATAAAAGTACAAGAATTAAGAAGACTGGAGCTAAAAATTGATATTACATTTACATTTTGAAGATCAAAGGCAATAAAGCTACTAGGACGCAAGAGGTTACTGAGTGTTAGAAAATATGAGAAAAACTACTATTAAAGAGAGGGGACAATAAAAGAACAAGAATTAAGAAGACAGAAAATAACGATTGACATTGCATTTAAATTTTCAAAGATCAAAGTTGACTGGAAAGCAAAAATCCGGAAAACAGTTTCACTATCGAGAAGTATGAGAGAAGACGCTGTTAGCATAGAACTTGCGGTTGCATCTAATCAGTTCAAATGTAAAATGAGGTAACATATAGGATGATGCTGATAATGTCATTGACGAAGCAATGTAAGCAAACAGGACGTTTTGAGGAAAATGGAAACAAAAGAGTCTGAAAGAGAATTGGACACACCATGAAAAAGTTCTTTATTGAAGAATTTGACACCCGCATGAAGTCAGAGGCAACAAGGACATGGAGAGACAGTAGAACAGCCAAATGAAAAAAGGTCTTAGGGTTTTAAACCACGTCCTCAAAACTGTTTCTTTTCATCTCAATAATGTTTTCGTTTTTTTTTTTGTTTTTTTCATTTTGCTCCCAGCAAGGTAATAAAGCCAATAAAAAAAATGTGCGTTTGAAAAGAAAAAGAAAAAAAACATTATTAAGGAGTGAGAAAAATAAAAGAGGAATGAAGAATACAGTAGATAGCGATTGGCATTGGTTTTAAATTTTTGAAGATCAAAATTGACTGGAAAGCAAGAAACCGGAAGAAAGTTCCCATGGAGCATGCGCAGTAAAGGAGGAGAAACGTAAATTGAAAAAGGAAAGACAAAACGGAAAAAGAAAATGAATCTAATAATAAGTACTAATGAAAGAATAGAGAAAAGAAAATTCAACCATTATAAAAATATTATTATTAATATACTTTCATATTTAGGGTGACGTAATGGATTGCGGCTTTGATTAAGGAATCGGAGACGAAATTCCTATCGAATACATTTAACGTCTGTTTCAGTGAAATGGAAAATATTTTCATTTGTACCCACTTAATTCTTAAAATAACGACCACCATTCATATTTATGATTGTTATTGCATGATTTTGTTAAAGTTGTTGAACAATATTTAACGATGCGATAGCTGAATTTCCACAGAGATTTTATAGTCGAAGGACTCGCCATGAAATTACCCAATCATTCACTGAAGAATTAAGATTCTATTATCATTAATATTATTACTATTCTTCGAACGGAGCACGCGCAGTAAAGGAAGAGAAATGCAAATTGAAAAAAGAAAGAAAAAACGGAAAACGAAAATGGATCTTATCGAGAAAACAATAACGAAAGAATAGAGAAAAGAAAATTCTACCATTACAAAAAATATAATTTTATATTTAGCGTCAAATGAAGTATCAAGAATTCCATGAACGAGTTGTCGGCACCCTTGGTTCAAATATTAAAATTCGGTTTTCATTTGGAATTTAAAGAAACCAGAGGCACAAGGAAAAATTTCAACGTTTTCCAATTTTAATTTTCTATCAAATCATGACTCTGTAATTTAAAGTTTGCGAGATCCACGACTATAAAATAACCATAGAAATTCTCGTTTCGTCATTAAATATTTGTCCCTAACAACTGTAACAAAACATGATCATAAATATGAATGCAAATTATTATTTAAAGAAGTAGCTGGGTACAAATGAACAGATTCAAACTTGACAAGGTTTTCCATTTCACAAAAGCAGACGCTGAACGCATGAGAGCGTTATCACATCTCTATATTTGTTTTCATTATTTCTTCTTGTTATTGCCAGTATGTCTGCACTCGATTTTTAAAATCAAACAGCGCCTATGGCATATCTCTCATTTCATCTTTTCTCGCAATCGAAACGGAATTGTCCATTATTTTTTAAGGAAATGCAAAACGTAAGAAACACGATAAGTTACTAATTAATGAAGGAACAAACAGAATTATATTGGGTTGGTGCATAATTACCAGGCGTTTTTGTAGACGAACGAATTTGTTAATAAAAGTTGCTGTTAGTTTTACTTTTTTAATAAAAATATTATTTTATATTCAGGTTATAAAAATGTGTATCGATGATCATAGCTTCCAGAATAATCATTTAAAAATGTTATTGTTGAATTTTTATGTTTCTTTTTTCATAATAAATATTGTTTTAAAAAAATCCAATGGTATGCTAATCTATTAAGTGTAGCTTAGATGTGGCACAAGGCCTAAAATAAGAAGCACCTAATGAAGCTCGAACTCACTACACAGGGATCTATCTAGAGAAGCTTGTTAACCATTACACCACGTCGAAGGGTCCCATTATGATTTACTAAGCGTAGCTTAGATGTGACACAAGGATGAAAGAATGGAGCACCCAGTGAAGATCGAACTCACTTCTCAGTCTTAATTTGTCAGAATCTTCCTTACATATTTATATATCTATCATTCGTCCTTGCTTTGAACATTACCTCCACATCTGGTCTGGGGTTCCTACTATACATTTAGAGATTCTTAATAATATCCAAAGAATCTGCAATGTTATTTGTCCTGACCTGGCATCTCGGCTTCAGTCCCTTTCCCACCGCCGTAACATAATGTAGCTTCCCTGTGCCTTTTATATAAATATTTTCATGGTTAATGTTTTAATGAATCCCCCCACCCCAGACAAATTGTACATATGGGAACTAAGAACTTCATAAAGATTCTGAGGTATTAGGATGGCTGTAGTGAGAATGCTCTGTAAGAATGTGTTGTTTTGGTGTAAGGAATACTGTGTTATGTTTGGGTCAGTAATTGTGGCTAGCTAAGTTTAAGATAATCAGATTGAAGAGCAGCCTTGCCCTATCCCTCCTTATGGCCTTGTGCCACATATTTGTATTTTACCCAATATAAATATTACTTTTCTCTAAGGTACCTAGACTTTATAAATTTAAGGGCAGTACTAAATAGGCCGAATGTTTTATCATTTAACGTTGAAATGGCTAGATATAACCGTAAGTTCTATGCTAACAGTTTCTTCTATCGCACTTTTCGCTTGCGGAACTCTCTTCCGGTTTCTTGCTTCCCAGAAAACTTCTTCAAAAATTTAAATGCAATGTCAATAGTTATCTTATAAGTCTACTATTCGTTCGGTAATTAGAAATTGCTGTCATATCTGGCCTGGTGCTTCTACTATATACCTAGAGATTCTTGACAAATCCCCCACCACTCGGAAATAATTTGATCTGCCATTTCCGCTTCAATTATTTTCTCACCACTTTAACGTAGCTTACCTGTGTTTCTTTTTTTTATTATTTATTTTTTTTATTATTTATTTAATTTTTTTTTTTTTCCTATCAATATTTTCATAATAATTTTTTTTAATGAGATTTCTTCTTTGGTATCTCGACTTCGCGAATTTAAGCCTACAACTAGATTGGCAGCTGTTATGGTAATTTGCCTACACACGCATGGATTCTCCCAGCTATAAATAGGAGCAGGTACTGCCTTTTAGCGAGAGAAGTTTCCAGCAGTCAGCTCTAACTGTCGGACACTCGCTTGTATATGTTTGTAGTACTGTTTCTGTTAATATATTTGTTTAACTCAATACCTCTCTTGTGTTTTTATTTCTGGCCTAACAAGGCCACAACAGCGGCAATGGCCCATCGATTCACAGTTGAAATTACTAGATCTAACCGCAAGTTCTATAGTAACCATTTCTTCTCTCGCCCTTTCCATTCGTGGAACTTTCTTCCGGGTTCTTGTTTTCCAGTCAGCTTTGATCTTCGGAAATTTGAATGCAATGCCAATTGTTACCTTTTGTCTCCTTTATTCCATTTTTTTTATTGTCTTCGATCCGTAATAATGGTGTTTTTTTTACTTATTCTTTCAAACTCAGTAACCCCTTTGTATTTTAGTGGCTTTATTGCCTTGCTTGGGGTGAAATGATTTAAAAAAAAAAAGAAATAAAAGCTCTTCAGGCCGTACATTAAAAAAAGTGAATGTGCAATCTATGAATAATGAGTAAAGTTCCGTTTTTTTTTTTTTTTTTTGTCTTTCTCGTTCTGATAATATTCCGGTTATAAAGATAGCATTTCATATTCTCATACCTTAAACGAAGCAAATAGCATCTTTACATCTAATTCCACTCTCATTTTCCTACGAAATGTGTTCTTTAGACACTTAATACAATGTCAATCGTTATCTTCTTAATTTTTGGTCATTTTTTATCCGACCTCCTTAATAGTTTTTCTCATATTCTCTAACATTCAGTAAAGTTATGCCTCTTAGCAGCTATATTACCTTGCTTGAGGCGAGTTAAATTAAAATTTCAGTGTTGAAGTTTTTTCTTAGCAATTCCTCGGATTTAAAATTAGAAAGGATTAAAAATTTACATATCGCGACTGCTATTCTTTTCCATCTTTTTACGTGGCGTGTACTTGGCAGTCATGGCTCTCCACTTTCCTCTATCCCTTGCAGCTCTCAACAATTTCCGTTACTCTGCCACCTCCCCCAGACATGTTCTGTCATCCACTTGCTTAAACCCGCTAGGTATGTCACACGCCGTCTTCCCCTTGTCTCTCTTTCCCTCTATTCGACCTATGAGTATCAGATTCTCCAGGCCCACCTTTCTCATTACTCCTCCCAGAAACTTCAGCTACCTCTTCTTGATGTTAAGTATAAGCTTCCTCTTTGTTTGCATCCTCTTCAAAACCTTATCGTTGCTCACACGCTCGGTCCATGGTATCCCTAGCATCCTTCTGAAGAACAATACCTCCGTTGCCTCGAGTCTCTTCTTCATCTTTGAGAAGAACTTCCATAATTCGCTGTCGTAAAGGAGGACAAATGCCACATAGCAGTTCATTACACTTTTCTTTGTTACCAACGAAATCCTCCAGTTTCGCAATAATCTGCCCAGCTTTTGGAATGTGTTCTTGGCCATCCCAATATGTCTTCGGATCTCAGTGTCAAACTTCACGTCCTCACAGGGAGATTAAACGTATTTTAATTTAAAAAAAGAATCAATATTATTATTGTCTAGGTAATAAACATTAAAACATATATATATATATATTGAAGAAAAAGGAATTTTCGATAATATACACATTTTTTATGTATATATAGTTATTTTTTTTAAGTTTTATGGAAAACGACATTCTTGTACATGTAGTTATGCGGTGAGTTCGAGCTTCATTAGGTGCTTCTTATTTTAGGCCTTGTGCCACATCTAAGCTACACTTAATAGATTAGCATACCATTGGATTTTTTTAAAACAATATTTAATAATCCGTAATACCCGTATAATATATAGACTACTTACCACAATTTTATTAACACCAGCACTATATGAGCGATGTCTTATATATATATATATATATATATTTATAATATAATAATATAATATAATTACCCAGATACTATACAAATATATAAAAATTATCAATTAATGTATCAATTAATGTATAAACATTAATTGCTAATTTTTTTAATTAATAACTATTTGTGTTCAGTTGTTGACATTAATAGCTATCTGCTGCTGATTATTTTAGAATAATGCAATAATAAAATTTAAATTTCATCTTTCGATCATGAAATTAAATATTCAATTTTTCTATTATGTAGTTTTGAACAAGTTCATTTTTTTTTTTTTTGACCAGGTAAAAAATGATCCACGGACCAGCAACCGTCTTTTCTGGTGCGAAGAATAACAAGACACCGAGGAAAATTAACAAGAACTCTCAAAGCTCGGATCATCCATCTTCTAGGATCAACGATCATCTCGCTCGATAGATTAAGTTATAGTTTCAATGTTGAACCGTCAGTTTTACTTAATACAAAAAAAAAAAAAAGGGATTATTGTGATCGTTCTAAATATATTTATATTGCTTTGATCAAGTGTTTATTCATCTTCTAAAAAGTCAGCATTCATTTTATGGCCACTTAATATTATTTTTAGTAATGAATAAACGAACCATGAATTAAAATACACAATTAAATGAAATAAATTAATTGCCTTTTAACTGAGATCTATTGGTTGTTTTCCAGAGATTTTTTTTTTTTTACAATATGAAACTTGCGTGAGCGGTTGATGTGTGAATTTTACACTTACAACTTACATTTTTTTCTTTTTCTATCGGGTTTCATTTTATGTTCGATCTTTTTTATGTCTTGTGGAAAGAAAAATAATTTGATTTGTAATCTGGCGATAAACATCAACTTTCTTTATTTTTTTTATTTTTTTTTTTTGCCACAAATGTCGCTTAGTAAAATCCTAATTTCACCAGCGTCGTTTAAATCCATTTTCCCATACCAAAATTATCAATATCTCAGAAAATCTTCTTTACGATATAACACAAAATAATGATTTATCGACAAACAATGAAAATATTTAAAACAATCAAGTATCAAACACGGATTGAAATACAAACACAGATACACACAATCATACACAAACACATACACACACACGCATATATATAAACATATACATACACACACATATATATATATATATATATATATATATATATATATATATATAGTAAATATCTTGTCTATTTTAAATGCAACATATATTTTTAAAATAATCCGTAATACCCGTATAATATATAGACTACTTACCACAATTTTATTAACACCAGCACTATATGATAGATGTCTTATATATATATATATATATATATATACATATATATATATATATATATATATATATATATATATATATATATATATATAACGCTTACAGTTAAAAGAAGACCTGTTAGGCAAATAACGCAATAAACACATATACACCAGAATGTACATAGGTATACATAATTAGGGGCGACATATAATCATAGATACATACATATATACACATATTACATATACATATATATATATACTCATGTTTATAAATACATAACAAATAACAAATATATACGTATATAGCAAATAACACCCCAAATATAAAGTGCAATTGCATACATGTATCCAATGTGTACACCCAAATTCGTAAGCATACACACAGACACACACATATATTTATTCACATATATACACATTTATAAACAGATGACCCCATTCCATATACAATATATATGTAAAAGCATACATGCACATATATAGATATCTAGACATTAATCTAACCTTTTAAAACCAAATATACATATATTTATAATATAATAATATAATATAATTACCCAGATACAATACAATATAAAAATAAACAAATTTCATATGTAGCTTAAAGACCTGTTAGAAACCAATATATAAATACAATTTCACACATAGACCCACACACACATATATAATATACACACGCATACACACACACACACATATATATATATATATATATATATATATATATATATATATATATATATATATATATATATGTACATATTCCCACACATACCAAAAAACAAGTACATATCTTCAAATATATGTGCACACCCATACATTTTTATATATATATATATATATATATATATATATATATATATATATATATATATATGTATATATTTATACACACACATATATACGCATGCATAGATATATATACATATATATATACACATATATCTGTATATATACATATAGATACATATCCATGCATAAACCCTGATATATATATATATATATATATATACGAATATACACGCACATACAAATGTACACACACACAACAAACTCTAAAAACCGGTATATACAAGTACACATATACACATACAAAACTGGGTATAAGAACAAATAAACATAATCTTATATAAACATTAAAATTAATTAAAAATTAATTCATATAATAATAAGAAGAAGGCCGGAGAGTACAACACCCGAAACGTTGCGGGGAGGGGGGTCAGGTTCCTCAGACAAAAACAAGTACAAAAGTCCATATAAACAGATGTCTGCAAATCCTTCGTTTTTTTTATTTTGAAGTTTAAAGAAAGTTTACCGTAGATGGCACTGTGTTGCCATTTAGATTAGGTTACATTTGTCATTCGTGTACATTTGTGGATAGTCTGTCTTCAACGTTTAACGTGTGTAGTTAACTGGGACGATAAACGGCAGCAAACGTTGGATGACTCGTCTGCCTTCGATCTGCAAACGCAATCTGATACAGCGGGGCAGTCTCGCGTCCATTACCATTCACGAGGCCATATTCAGAATCATGCTTACGATATGAATATCTTGCCATTGTTAAACAGAACAGTTCTCAGTTAATTCACTACTATAAGGTGAAATTTTCTAGAAGGCAAAAGTTATATTTTTCGTCTTACCATTGTAACATTTATTTCTAGAATTTATTTCCCACGTAATTTTTGGTATAGTTCCACCATCTTTTATTTACCAGTAATAATTAGAGAGTAATATTATTTTTGCATTTATCGTTACTTAAAATCAGTTTATGGTTATAAATTTATTTTCCAGTGCATTTCAACTGAACCACTGTAAAATGTATTTTCTTCATAAGATTGTATATTAGCTCTATAAACAACATTATTAGTTAAACATTAGACATTTAAGGGGCAGTTCATATCATTTCAGCAGTTACGTTTTTTGTTTTGTTTTTTCTACATTTAGTTTGTTACAGTTTTATTTTTCAGGTTATATAATTATTATAATATATTGTCATAGGATATAGATTTTTCTGTATTTTTAACGTAACTGTAGCTGATCTTTATATTATTTTTCTTAAAAATTTTGTTTAATACTGTTGAATTTTTTTAAATGTTTATCTAATAATTTGGAGACATTAATTTTCCATTGGGCTATAAGAAGAACAACAGTAATTAAGAGATGGTTCCACATTTCTCAAAAGCTCCAATATTCTTATCAGATGCCTTGCTGAAGGGTGTAGTTTATTATCATATCCTAGACGACTTATTTTATAGTCTGTTTCTTCTAGGGCTTTTACATATTTAACATGAGCTTCATCAAATATCGTCTTGTTTTTGGAGTTTGCCGTTAATCGATATTTACTGATTTATGTAAATGCTTAATTAGAATAAGGGGATGATTTGATTCGCTATTTACGTATAGTGTATAGATATATAATTATTTTTATATTTGAGTCCATATGCGCATTTAGGTTGATTATATTTGAGTCTATAATCATTTACTGCTTCGGGAATAGGTACATATTAGTCGTTTATATTTGCATACTAGCAGGAGAGCCCGGCGTTGCCCGGGTATGTAACAGAAAGAGATAGATCAAGTATCGACCATCATAAAGACTGAAAAATAAAATTGATTTGATTAAAATTATTGATTAAGATTATTGTTTAAGGTTGACGGACACACATGTCTTAATTAGTTTGTTTTTTTTTGTTGTTTTTTTTTTAACGAATTAGTCAAACCCAAACACAAACAAAAGCATTGTTTTCAATCGTTATAAGTCTACCGAATGAATAGAATTTTATTATAAACAATTGTCGTGTAAATGGAATTTTAAAGCATTCTGAATGTAAAAATAAAGAAAAAAGTATGCAAGACAATAAGAAACACTACCTGCCCTCCAAAATAAGTGAAGTTTAGTTGAAATCGGTTGAAAAATTTAGGAAATCCGATCCCATATATAAACGAACACACACAAACACAAACAACCTGGGTTTTATAATAATTATAACTCGATATGAGTTGTCCCCCTTTCATTCTGGCGACAGAATCGTATTTTAAAATTGATTTCGTGCAAAAAACAATTGTGTTTTTCCAGTTTTTGGTGCTGTCAGAACCACCGCAAGGTAATTTTACGCAGTCCTGTGAAATGTTGTTGAAATCGGTTGAAAAATGTAGGAAATCTGATCCAGTATACACACACACACACACACACACACACACACACACACACACAGAGTCTGCGTTTTATAATAAGTAAGATTATGGGCATGTGGTAACCAAGCTGTTAGAACGTCCACATTCTGACCATGAGACCAGGGTTCGAATCTCACCATGGTCGATTTGTCAGTAATGAGACTTACTAAATGTTATCGGACTGGAAGGGTCGATCTCAACGTGCGGCACCTTTGGAAAGCGTCAAGAAATCATACCACAGGTTGTGAGTGCAACTGGATAGATTGCCGTCGATAGCTTTGCTAGCAGGAAGTCACAAGTCATCGTGGCCGATGGTTTGAGCGTGCTGGCGCTAGATAACACGCTATTTCCTACCCAGAAATTCCAAGCCTTGCTCAGTATAGTTGCATTATAAACCACAGGTGTGCTCTTTGGCTGTAGAATAAAAACAAATGCGCCTGAGCAAGCGTCTGCAATAGGGATCGAATATGAGTGTCCAGCTATAAATATACTATTTGTTTTGTGTATATTTACATGTTCATAGCGAGATAAAGGGTTCAGTTCAACATTCCAACCACCTGAAGAAACCCGGAGCGTACAACGGCGAAACGTTATGATAAATATGGCGACAAAGATGAGGATGTAAATAGTGTACATAATACCTCATTTCAGAAATATAGACAGATACTTAAAGGCCGAAACGTTGTAATAAATATGGCAACAAAGATGAGGACAATAGTCCGAATAATGTAAATAGTGTACATAATACCTCATCTCAGAAATATAGACAGGTCTTTATATTTTGTCATCCTGAATTTTCTTTCTAAAGATAGCTTACACCTATCCCTAAAATTATTGTGATTGTTCGCGAATTTTCAAATTGATTTGAGGATTCAGACCCTCTTCCTTCATTTCCCAAAGGTTTTTGAAAGGGCTGTTTGGTGTTTTAATTTTGGATTGGTGAATGAGTTTCTGTGTGTATTGATTCTCTTTTTAAATTCTCCTGCAGAAATGCCGATATAGTTTATCGTATTTTCTTTAGGAGTAAAGATTGCCTGTATATATATATATATATATATATATATATATATATATATATATATATAGAGAGAGAGAGAGAGAGAGACTCTCCCGTCGTAATAGACGTATGAGGATAAAGCAGGCTCAGTTCCAAGGAATCGACATCCAAGATACCAGCACATATAATGGTGCACCGACAGCACAGATACCAGCACAAATAGTGGTGAAGGTTTTGTGCAGAACCAACCACACTTTTTGAAGGGCCGAATGCAGAGACCTGGTGAACTACGTGACATAAGGTCCCCAAACGACCCTTAGCAGGTTTTGAATTCAGAGTTGTCCTTCTCCTAGACCAGTTGCCATCCAAGGCTATAGAAACCAGTCTGTCCTGCTATTTTACCCATAGATAGAGGGAGAAGAAGAGGATTCATACCTTTCCCAAGGGTATTAGCACGTAAGTGAATGCAATGGATTCGACTGGAATTCGAACTCGGCTCTCCGATTCCTCAATCCGATCTATCCACTACTCTACCGTGCCTCCATATATATATATATATATATATATATATATATATATATATATATATATATATATATATATATATATATATATATATATATATATATGTGTGTGTGTGTGTGTGTGTGTGAGTGTGTGTGTGTATTGAACAATAAAATATAATAAAAAAATTATAATATATATATGTTGAACAATAAATATTATTAAAAAATTAAAATCTTCAGACACACTGGTTATATATATATATATATATATATATATATATACAGAGAGAGAGGCGGAGATTAAAGGTGAGAAATACCTTGGTATGTAGTACAAGTGGATCCTAGTAATATAAAATATTAAAACAGACCAATAAAAATAGCTAAACTTATACGGAGCAAATAATTAATAAACAATAAAATTCAAAATCAAAAGAATCTGAGGAATAGTCTATTTCGGCAGACGAAAGCAATGTACGTCTATGTCATCTAATAGTTAAATTTATATTTCTGATACGAAATCAGTCCACACGGGTATTGATGAGACAGACAACCGGTGTTTTCGTCTGCCGAAATAGGCTATTTCACATGAAGCGAATATGGATTTTATTGCTTATTAATTATATATATATATATATATATATATATATATATATATATATATATATATATATATATATATATATATGCGGGTTTATACTAATTTATCTATTAAGAGATAGATTAATATGAATTGTTTATCATCTAAAAATTTCGTAAATATTAATAATCTATACTTCGTAAATATTGGTCCTTCATAATTGAGTCATTACTTTTGTAAACATCAATGGTTTATATTCAGTAAATATTGTTCCTTTATACTTCTGTCTCTACATATGTAAATATTAATCTATATCTCGTAAATATTGGTCCTTCATATATGAGTCCCAGATTATGTAAATATTAATAGTCTATCTTTCATAAATATTGGCCCTTCATAATTGAATTTCTACATATGTAAATATTAGTCGTCTTTATTTCTTAGTGTTCCTTTACATTTCACTGTCTACATATGTAAATAATGATCGTCTATAGATCGTAAATATTGCTCCATTATATTTGAGTCTCTACGTATGTAAATATTAATCGTCTATATTTCGTAAAAACTGCTCCTTTATACTTAAGTTTCTCATTAAATTTATGTCGTTTATATTTTAGTCTATAGATAAACTCTGGTTTAATGTGTTCATTTTGTTCTGAAGAATATATAAACAATATGATGTGTATCTAAATTGCTAATATGTGGGTGTCATCACCAATGCTACTATTAATGTGTACTTACTCATCCACTCAACAGTTTTGATCTCCAGCTATACTCATTGGGTAGGTAGGCCACAAATAACTTCCAACTTGACTACTTTGTGAACTGATGCGTGAAAGCTTTTAAAACCACACCTTGAATTCAAACTAGGTGATTAAATAAACAACCTTTGTTCCTTTGATACCAAGGGACAAAACACCGCCTCCTCAATAGCCGTGCCCGTTCAGCACGGCTTTCTTTTTCATTATAATCCAAGCAAGGCAATAAAGCCACTAAGATTCACGAGATTAGTTATGCACTAAATATTGATGACACAGGGGAACCTATTTTTTATTTAGACACTTTGAAGAAGTTTAAAGAAGTACTCATAATATTACAGGTCCTGACCTGGCATCTCGACTTGTGTAGTTTCCCTGTGCCTTTTGCAAAGCCTTCCTCTATGGTACCTTGACTTTATGAACAACAAAATCTCACCAATTTACAGATGATTTGAATAGATGCAACCGCAAGTTCTATAATAACCGTTTCCTTTCTCGCAGCGGTTTATGGAATTCTCTTCCATCACCATGTTTCCCAATCAGATTAAATGGAATGTCAATCGTCATCTACTGTCTTCTTGATTACTCTTCTATTATTCTCGCTCCTTAATAATGTTTCTCTTTTTTTCTAATTCTTTCACACTCAGTAAAACCTTGTGTCTTAGTGACTTTACTGCCTTTAATGGGGTGAAATGATTAGAAAACAAATTTAAATGCAGTATCAATCGTTATCTACTGTCTTCTTGATTACTCTTCCATTGTTCTCGCTCCTTAATAATGTTTCTTCTTTTTTCTAATTCTTTCACACTCAGTAACCCCTTGTGTCTTAGTGACTTTACTGCCTTGAATGGGGTGAAATGATTAGAAAACAAATTTAAATTCAATATCAATCGTTATCTACTGTCTTCTTGATTACTCTTCCATTGTTCTCGCTCCTTAATAATGTTTCTTCTTTTTTCTAATTCTTTCACACTCAGTAACCCCTTGTGCCTTAGTGACTTTACTGCCTTGAATGGGGTGAAATGATTAGAAAACAAATTTAAATTCAATATCAATCGTTATCTACTGTCTTCTTGATTACTCTTCTATTGTTCTCGCTCCTTAATAATGTTTCTTCTTTTTTCTTATTCTTTCACACTCAGTAACCCCTTGTGTCTTAGTGACTTTACTGCCTTAAATGGGGTGAAATGTTTAGAGAACAAATTTAAATTCAATATCCATCGTTATCTACTGTCTTCTTGATTACTTTTACTCTTTTGTGTCTTAGTGGCTTTACTTTCATTTTTGGAATAAAATTATTGAGAAAATAAAATATCTGAAAGTGAAAATGTCTGGGAAAAAATATTAAGGAGAAAGATTTGAAAAAAAAGAAATAAAAACGGGTTTCAAGCAGACATTAGATGACAATTGATATCGCATTTAAATTTTTAAGATCAAAGTTGACTGGAAATAAATTAAGAAGAAGAGTTTTCCGCAAGCGAGAAGTGCGAGAGAAGGATTGTGCTCCATCGAGCAATTTTAACTGCAAAAGGATGGTGTCACTCTAGTATTGCTCTTAAATTCGGGAAGTACAGATTTCCAGGAGAAAAATACAGATAAAATGTATTGTTTGTTGATTAGTTGATTTTGTTTATCGGCATATGAACACCTCTATGGGTTATTTAATGCTGAAAACTAAAGACTTTGTATCTAATTTTATACTTACACCTACAGATTTTTGAAAAAAAACTTTCACCCTCAAGCCAGGCGACAATGACGTTAGTACGCGGGGGTGTTTATACGGAGTGAAAGTGAAAGTGAAAGCGAATACAGAATAGGGACAATTGATGAGATGATAAAACATGAACGAGATTCAAGAAGATAGAATATAGAGATTGATGCTGCATTTAATTTTTTTGAAGATTGTAGTTATCAGGGAAGCAAGAAAACAGAAAAGAGTTCCACAGGCGAGAAGTGCAAAAAAAAAAGCAGTTGGAGTAGAAGTGGCGGTTACATTTAACTATTTCAACAGTAAAAGGTTTTATCCTACGTGCCAATTTATTAGCCCGCTTCAATTCATATAGTCCGAGTACCAGGGAAAAATGCTCTTCGGAGCCATTGCTATGAAAATATTTGTAGAAAAGGCAGAGGGAAGCAACGCCACGTTAGTGAGAAAGTGACTGATGAAAAGATACCAAGTCCGGATCCTTTTGTACAAAATTTAATACTTTCAGGGTAAAGGTACGTTTTTTTATATACAGTAGCGTCCAAAACTAAGGGACAAAATTTTAAAACCTAATATTTGTTAGAAATAACAACTTTGAAAAGCTGAAATTTTGACAACTGGTAGTCGTTATCATCCATAATAACATACTAAAATTTGAATCATTTGCAAAGGATAGAAAAAGAATTATAACAATTATTTATTTATTTTCAAAATAGGATCGTCCAAAAGTAAGGGACAAAATTGAGAAAAACAATGTAAACAGTATGCTATATTCAATTTTTTTGATTTCCTCTAAAGAATAAGTCTTACTTAGTCATTTGTAAACGTTGCATCAGCCGGCACCATGGCGAAACGCCAAAAACTTGATTACTCTCTGAGATAAGCTATTGTGAAGCTACACAAGGATAAGCACACCATTAGAGAGATTTCAGAGAAAGTGAAACGTTCCAAGAGTGTTGTAGGCAGGGTTGTTAAATCCTACAATGATACTGGCAAAATAGTGCTTTTAAAACCGGCAGACCCCGCAAAACTTCGGCAAGAGAAGATCGAATAATGCAGCGTATGTCATTAAAGGATTGTTTTAAGTCTTGTACAGAAATTAAAAGGGTTATCAATAATACCTCATGTGTTAATGTGTCAAGACAGACTGTTTCTAGACGACTGCAAGAAATAGGGCTGTTTAATGGAACCCCAGGGAAGAAACCACTTGTTAGTTCGAAGAATAAGAAGAAGAGATTAGAGTTTGCAAACAGGTATGTAATTTGGACATATGAAAATTGGGCAAAAGTATTTTTCAGTGATGAAAGCAAGTTTAATTTATTTGGAAATGATGGAAAAAATAATGTAAAGAGACGTATTGGTGAAAGATTAAGTGCAAAGTGTACTAAGAAAACTGTCAAGTTTGGGGGCGGAAGCGTCATGGTATTTGGAATGTTTTCTAGCCAAGGTACAACGCCTCTTGTCCGGTTACAAACTCGTGTAAACGCGCAGATCTATAAAAACATTGTTCAATGTCATGTTGTGCCAATCATACAGAATTCAGGTTTCGATAGGGCTACCTTTATGCAAGATAATGCCCCATGTCACAAGGCAAAGGTGGTAATGAGTTACCTTAGCGAGCAAGATTTGGAAATTATGGATTGGCCACCGCAAAGTCCTGACTTAAATCCAATAGAAAATCTTTGGAAGACCTTAGGAGTGAAAGTTATGGAAAGAAATCCCACTAACACGGAGGATTTGTGGGTGAAGCTTCAAGAAGAATGGTCTAAAATTAGTATCGAGGATTGTCAAGAACTGATTCGTTCTTGTAGTCGAAGATGTGCAGCTGTCATTGAGAGCAAGGGCTCATTTACTAAATATTGATTGTACATGTATTTTTATTGTTTTTTTGCCGTTTACATTGTTTTTCTCAATTTTGTCCCTTACTTTTGGACGTTCCAAATTTGAAAATAAATAAATAATTGTTATAATTCTTTTTCTATCCTTTGCAAATGATTCAAATTTTAGTATGTTATTATGGATGATAACGACTACCAGTTGTCAAAATTTCAGCTTTTCACAGTTGTTATTTCTAACAAATATGAGGTTTTAAAATTTTGTCCCTTAGTTTTGGACGCTACTCTATATAGTTTGTAGATCTTAATATGTATTGTTGGTAATTTTAATATAAAAATATATTTTTATATTTTTTTAACTATTGCACTGGTTGTCATTTTGCTTGGTGTTCACTATTTGCCCATGGCTGGGACCCTAACAGGTGCTATCACCCCAGGTGAAGGTGGACCTGAAAACAGCAGCAGTTGAGAGGTGGTTCGATGCTCCTCAAACGTCTAATCTTCCGATCAGAGGCCTTGCTGCTGGACGTAGTTTATCATCATACCCAGGACGAAACCAGATGTGACAGCAATATTCAGCCATACGTTAGGTAAACAAAAACATTAGCAAGCAAGGCAATTTAGACTGAAAAATAACATATTATTTTAAATATATATTCATATATAAACTCGTATTAATTCAGTTGCCTACTTGAAAGCAGGCACATATTCCTATTGTGTTTATATCATAAAATCACTTTTCAATTGATAGTTTAGGTATTAGTTTTTTGTTTATTTTTTTTTTCAAAAAAGCAGTATAAATTATTTTATTATATGTTAAATAATGACTTAATCTCCGAGTAATTTAAACTTAAATCCCGATATATATTTTTATTTTCTGCTTTTCAACTATTTGTGTTTATTTATATATGTGATATTTCATAAGTTTTAGTGTTGGCTAGTATTTTTTCTTACCTATACTTAAAATAATGACGTAATAATGTCGTTTTTTGACGTATTTTTAACGTCAAAAAACGACATTATTACGTTATTATTTTTGCACCAACCTAATATTTACATTACTCGAACTGGTAACCTCATTTTCATTACCATATTGACAAGGTTTCGGCCGTTGTACGCACCAGCTTTCTTCAGGTGACTGGAATTTCGACTCAAACCCTTTATTTCAAGAAGGCTCAATGTCAACTGGGAAGAATTTCATCAATTATGACTTTATTATTTAAATATCTGAGATCTTTAGGTTTGATCACAAGAATTGGCGGACTAAGGACCAAAGCCTGCAACTATCGTTGATAGTTTAGGTGTTAGTACTTTCAAAAAGGCGGTATAATTGGCGTTCTTATATGTTAAGTAATGACTTCATCATCTCTGAGTATTTTTGGTTTTTATCGCGATATATATTTTCATTTTTTGCTTCTGTTATGTCTCAAATGAACAAATTTTTCGATATTTGTGTTTCTTTACATTATTCGGACCATTGTCCTCATCTTTGTAGCCATATTTATTACAACGTTTCGGCCGTTGTACGCTCCGGCATTCTTCATGACTGACTAGGTAGATTTTCCCGCAGTAGTTTGCAGTTTCTGTCTGTGGGAGATCAATGTTATCGGGCCTTGTATTGATAGTCTGTCAGTTAAGTGCCATGACTTGATACACGCTTCGGTGATCATGTCTCTTTTGATTCATGACTGACTAGGCACACATTTTTCCTGCAGTTTATTGCCGTTTGTTTCTGTGGTAGATCAAGGCTCTCGGGCCTTCTATTGTCAGTCAGTTAAGTGCCATACGTGATACGCGCTTGGGTGATCATGTCTCTTTCGATTCATGACTGACTAGGTAGATTTTCCCGCAGTAGCTTGCAGTTTCTTTCTGTGGGAGATCAAGGCTCTCGGGCCTTCTATTGTCAGTAAGTTATGTGCCATATGTGATACACGTTTGGGTGATCATGTCTCTTTCGATACATCACTGACTAGTCAAAAGATTTTTCCCGCACTATGTTGCCGTTTCTTCCAGTCCTATAATGGTTGCCAGTCGAGGCTATAGAATCCAGTCTCTCCTGTCATTCACCCCATAGCTAATGGAGTGAAGAAGAGATGTATGGATACCTTATCCAGGGTTTTTTTCGCGTAAGCTTTTGTGACGAACCCGACTGGAATTTGAAGTAGGCTTACCGATTTTCGTTTAATAACAATAACAAACTATTATGAAAAGTCCTCCAATTTAAGTTCGGTTTAATCTTATATTAATACGGGTTTAGTCCTGGTATCAACAATGTAAACGTTGCACCAATTTCTGAGATGAAAAGTTATTATTATTATTAGAAAGACCCGTGTAAATTTCGTGGTTTTCCTATTTAAATCTTCTGATGCATCATTATTCTTCAGTTAATAACAGAATAAAGCACACGACGAGTTCTACGTTAATCAAAAATCCATAGAAATTCTTCCATCGCATCGTTAGATATTTAATCTAAACAACAATAGTAAAATATTGCAATAGGAACCATTAAAAGATTTGAAATGGATAAAGTTTTTTCCGCTTCACTGAAAAAGATATTAAACAATTCCATATTTCATTCTTTATTTCTGAGTGAAACCAAGTTTCATTTTTGATTTGTCTTTCCACGCTATCAAAACAGAATTCTCCATTATTTTTAAAATATTGACAATCTTTAGACAATTCTATCTCTCTATCTATCTTTCCTTCTTTCTTTCTTTTGGTTCTTTCGTTTAGTCTCAAATATAAACGACCAATATTTGTCTATCCCCGCACCAAGGAAATATTTATAAACTAAAATATAACGAACCAGTATTTACTTAAACCTGGAACCAATTAAATACTTAGAGACTCAAATATGAAGGATCAATATTGTATCAACAAAATGCCTATAGATTCAAATAAAAAAAAAGTATACTCACCAGATATAGACTCAAATATAACGGATCAATATTGAATCAACAAAATGCATATAGATTCAAATAAAAAAAAGTATACTCACGAGATATAGACTCAAATATAACGGATCAGTATTGATTCAACAAAACGTCTATAGATTCAAATAAAATAAGTATCCTCACCAGATATATACTCAAATATAACGGATCAATATTGAATCAACAAAATGTCTATAGATTCAAATAAAAAAAAGTATCCTCATCAGATATAAACTCAAATATAACGGATCAATATTGAATCAACAAAATGCCTCTAGATTCAAATAAAAAAGTATACGCGCCAGATATAGACTCAAATATAACGGATCAATATTGAATCAAAAAATGCCTATACATTCAAATGAAAAAAAGTATTCTCACCAGATACAGACTCACATATAACGGATCAATATTAAATCAACAAAATGCCTATAGATTCATATAAATAAGTATACGCACTAGATATAGACTCAAATATAACGGATCAATATTGAATCAACAAAATGCCTATAGATTCATATAAAAAAAAGTATTCTCACCAGATATAGACTCAAATGTAACGGATCAATATTGAATCAACAAGATACCTATAGATTCAAATATAAAAAAAGTATACTCACCAGATATAGACTCAAATATAACGGATCAATATTGAATCAACAAAATGTCTATAGATTTAAATAAAAAAAGTATACTTACCAGATATAAAGACAAATATAACGGATCAATATTGAATCTATAAAATGCCTATAGATTCAAATATAAAAAAAAGTATACTCACCAGATATAGACTCAAATATAACGGATCAATATTGAATCAACAAAATGCATATAGATTCAAATAAAACAAAAAGTATAAACACCAGATATAAAATTCAAATATAACGTATAAATATTGAATGAACAAAATCTCTATAGATTCAAATAAAAAGTATACTCACGAGATATAGACTCAACTATAACGGATCAATATTGAATCAATAATATGCCTATAGATTAAAAAAAAAGTCTAATCCCAGATATAGACTCAAATATATCGGATCAATATTGAATCAACAAAATGCCTATAGATTCAAATAAGTAAGTATACTCACAAGTTATAGACTCAAATATAACGGAGCAATATTGAATCAACAATATCCTTAGAGATTCAAATAAATAAAAAGTATACTCACCAGATATAGACTCAAATATAACGGAGCAATATTGAATGAACAAAATGCATATAGATTCAAATAAAAAAAGTATACTCACGAGATATAGACTCAAATATAACGCATCAATATTGAATCAACAAAATGTCTATAGATTCAAATAAAAAAAAGTATACCCACCAGATATATACTCAAATATAACAGATCAATATTGAATCAACAATATCCTTAGAGATTCAAATAAATAAAAAGTATACTCACCAGATATAGACCCAAATATAACGGATCAATATTGAATCAACAAAATGCCTATAGATTCAAATAAAAAAAGTATACTCACTAAATATAGACTCAAATATAACGAATCAATATTGTATCAAAAAAATGCCTATAGATTCAAATAAAATAATATACTCATCAGATATTCACTCAAATATAACGGATCGATATTGAATCAACAAAATGCCCAAAGATTCAAATAAAATAATATACTCACCAGATATAGACTCAAATATAACGCATCAATCTTGAATCAACAAAATGCCTATAGATTCAAATAAATAAGTATACTCACCAGATATAACTTCAAATATAACGGATCAATATTGAATCAACAAAATGCCTATAGATTCAAATAAAACAAAAAGTATAAACACCAGATATATACTCAAATATAACGGATCAATATTGAATCAACAATATCCTTAGAGATTCAAATAAATAAAAAGTATACTCACCAGATATAGACCCAAATATAACGGATCAATATTGAATCAACAAAATGCCTATAGATTCAAATAAATAAGTATACACACTAGATATAGACTCAAATATAACGGATCAATATTGAATCAACAAAATGCATATAGATTCAAATAAAATAATATACTCACCAGATATAGACTCAAATATAACGGATTAATATTGAATCAACAAAATACCTATAGATTCAAATAAAGTAAGTATACTCACCAAATATTCACTCAAATATAACGGATCAATATTGAATCAACAAAATGCCTATAGATTCAAATAAAAAAATGTATACTCACCAGATATAGACTCAAATATAACGGATCAATATTGAATCAAAAAATGCCTATAGATTCAATTAAAAAAGTATATTCACCAGTTATAGACTCAAATATAAATAACTAATCCTTAATCGAACAAATTCTTCTATAATCAGATATAGCCGATTTGTATTTACTGATCCCAGAATCAGTTAAATGCTTATAGACTCAAATCTAACCGCCTAATTTTCACTAAGCACCAGAGCAAGTAATCTCATAAACTCAAATATAAAACATTAATTTTTACAAATGTCCATACCACTTAACAAAAATATGATTGTCTTCGACATTAAATAATCCAACGATTAGTGAAATATAAAATGAAACAATCCCCAAATCTTACATGACAATGTTTATGGATTCTAGAAATGAAGTAATAACTCGTGAATTGTTTAAATTCTAATTGGTAAAAAATAAAAGAGAATTGCTCAGATATTTTGTGCAAAAAGGGACAAAAGTGCTCTGATATTTCCATAACTTAAATAGAACATGCTTCGTTTGTCTCATGGTCGTAACAGTCATTAAGACAGTTCGATTTTTGAGTCGTGGTACTGCACTCAATCTGGAATTTGGAATATGACATTAAATATAACGAGACAAATTATTTTTTCAAATCGTTACCGTTTTTTGAGGAAACGAGTTAAAAAGATTAAGTTTAGGTTAAAATCGTAGCGTTGGTATTTAATTCTGGTGATTAGTGTAAGCTTTATAGCACATCCTTATAAAATTTATAATTTATTGAAGCTTTATAAATTGTATACGGACAAGATGCATGGCAAAAGCACCTTATTAGTAAATCATTGAGCCATCAAATAAGACCTTCGTTTAATTCAAAGAGGAATTGTACTGTACAATTTACCTATATTATGATGTGATATACAGTACTGTAGTTTTAGTGTCATTTTCAATAAACAATGCAAATTTAAAACATTTTGTCTTATAATTTGTCCCCAACAATATTATGATATTATATACACTTTTATCTTTCATTTTTATTACTTAAGACCTATCAAATGATCTATCAATTGATCTACAAAATGATCTATCAAATGATCTACAAAATGATCTATCAAATGATCTATCAAATGATCTACAAAATGAGCTATCAAATGAACTAAGAAATGATCTATCAAATGATATAACAAACTTTTTGTATTCTTTTACATCTTTTTTTAATTTTTGACTTATCGAATACAATAAAAAATTCATATATTGCTTGTTGTAATTCATAAACAAAAGTTTGTTTTGAATATATTTTAAATTCAATGTATCTGATACAAAAGATATAAAATTTATTCAGATTCATCTTGAAATAGTAAAGTTTTGAAGTTTTTATGAAAAACCTCCGGATATTTGGTACATTTTTTTCAGACGATATTGAAAATTAAATGCTCAAAAATTGGTTTAAACTATGAATCTAATTCTTGGTAGCATTACGTATTATATCAAACCTCAGCGTTTACAGTGGGAGCCATGTTGATTTCCTAAAAAGGAGAAAAGTCAACCTGCCCTAATGGTCATCAGTAAATAAAATGACTAATTTTCCATAAGAAAAACGCGAGCATAGCTGATGATAAAACCAACATGAAGCAATCTTAGAAAGAAATTTATTATCAGACAACATTAAAATTCCTTGGGATTTGTTTTAATGGAAATTCGGATTAAGACCGAGCTAAATGTAATTAGAATCTTGTTAAGAGCAGAAGTTTTCAAGAGGGAGATCATAATTGAATTAATAACTGAGCTTTTGTCGAAATATTATTAAAAATAAGGTTTTGTTGTTGTTGTTGTTGTTTCTTTTTTACAAAAAAAAAAATGTGTATCGACAGTGGGAAAGGAATTTGATGAGCCGAGTTCGAATTCCGGAAGTGACAATGTGAGTTCACTTCGTACTACCTCACGACTATGTCGCCGGAGCTTAGAAGACGCCCACGGTATTATTTGAAATGGCACAACTTATGCCGAAAACCCTCTCTTACCGTATAGATACTTGCAAACTCGGATACGGACGACCAGTGTCAACATATCGACTCAAGTATACAGCACTCGGGATTTATATAGATTAAACAAGTAGTTTCCAAAACTTTCTTTTTTCTCTCTCTTTGCCGAATTTTCGAAAGGATAATTTGTTCGCATGGCACCTCACTAAATCTTATTTGAAAAAATAAACATTTAAAAAAAAATAAAAAAAGAGAGGGTTAAAGGGAGATAACTGCGGATTCAAAGTAATAACATTATCATTGATAACTCTCTCCTCCAATTTGCGGACCCTAGTTACTATATTCTTAATACTCTACTTTCGCTAGTTCCCAGACTGCGTGAATTTAAGCGTGCTACTAGGCAGTCATCACGGTTCCACCCTTTCACTATCGAAACGGTTAAATGTATCCGTCTCTTCTACTCCAATAGCTTCATGCCTCGCACCTCCCGTCTGTGGAATTCCTTTCCTCTTACTTGCTTCCCTGATAGCTATAATCTCCAACTATTCAAATGTAATGTCAATCGACATCTCCAGATGCCCTGATCTATTCCCCTATCCTTCTCCTCCATCACGCCTCTTTACTGTCGCTCCCACTCTGTGACCCACTGTGT
>OZ010592.1:92491888-92529388 GCA_963932145.1 Acanthosepion lycidas | reverse complement strand
TATATATATATATATATATATACAAATATAGATAACTAGACTCGTTTCGAAAAACCCTCGAATTTTTGATTTGCCAATAATCAAATCAATCTCGAGGGAAAAAAAGGTTTTTAAAAAAAAAAGAGATACAAACATGAACTACTGCCGAAAAAAAATCGCACAGATGCAGGTCTGAAGCCCAAAGAAAAAAACCCGATACGAGTAAACAACTAACTAACAAAAGAGCTCAATACAACCGTAGAGCATACCTAGATACACCTAGTGAGCCAGATAAACCTATCTAGGTTTCACCTAAACGGATCGTCAGGGAAAGTTCGGTTTCCCTGACGATCGGTTTAGGTGAAACCTAGGTAGGTTTGTCTGGCTCACTAGGTGTGTATGTATATATATATATATATATATATATATATATATATATATATATATATATATATATATATATATATATATATATTTTAAGACATTTTATGTTTATACATTCTTTTTATAGATGCAAATATTTAAGTAAATGCTCTGTTTATAATTGATTGTTTACATTTGATACGCCATGAGCAGATATCAATGTACATAAAAACATTCATGGATGATTGAAGTTTCAAAGCAGTAAATTCAACCTTGCTAACCGGGCGGTATTCTTTGGCCGAATCGGTGAAAAGTCAAGTCAGGCTATATTATGGTTCGTATAGGATACGGTTTCGAATCCTGTCGGAGAACGTATATTTTCTACGAAAATTTCTCGGATATTCAGTCCGGTAAATGCTTTTTAATACTGTATATTATAAACAGAGAATTTACTTAAATATTTTATCTATAAAAAGAATGTATAAACATAAAATGTCTTAAAATAATTGTCGGACTTTGTCCATTTCACTATATATATATATATATATATATATATATATATATATATATTTATATATTTAATGATATTATAGCATCTGTCTAGCTACAACAACAACTGTTGCAACTTATATTCTTTTACTCTTACAAAAATCACACCCACCACTGAAGATACGGACAACTACCAAACATGGATTAAAATACCCATAAACCCTCAAAAGCGCACGAGAACACGTACGAATACAGTTTATGAGTATAAAGAAAACAAAAATGATTGGCCCTTGACTTTAAGATGTTAAGATTGTAATGTAGAGAATTACTATTGAAATGTTTATAAAGAATGACGTGTGTGATATGAAAGTCAGGTAAGGTTGCAAAAATTGAAGATTATGAAGATAAGGAGGATAAACAACGAATCTCTCTTGACTTGAAGAGGTTAAGATTGTAGTCTTTAGTCAAACATCCACACGGGTTAGAGTAGCAGTTCTCGGGGGGGAAAAACTGTCTGGGTAAAACTTACTCCTTGCAATTGTAATACGGAAGAAGGGTGATTCGGCTCTATAGATATAGCGCGTCCTAGCTATTAAAGTATTAATTATGGAAAAGGAAATGATTTGAACATTTACCATGGAAATAGCGATATAATCGTAGCGGACTTAGTGGAGTGAAACGTGTACTGTGCTGTCGTTCAAAAGGAATATGATCGTCTACGTCATTGTTGATTTGTTAGGGCCCCAAAGGAGGCTGACGGAGCGCAATTTCGACAGGGATGAACGCTCACCTATACCGTCCTATGTAAGTTATTTAGGGAAGACACACACAGTATTATTGAAGTGTAATATGAAAATTTCGTGTAAATTGTAAACAACTGATACAGACTGATAAATTGAGCGTCATCACAATTATATACATACATACAAACATATATCTATCTTTCTATCTATTCATCTATCATCCTCTCTCTCTCTCTCTCTCTCAGTATATATATATATATATATATATATATATATATATATATATATAGATAGATAGATAGATAGATAGATAGATAGATAGATAATATTAGTGGTTAATATACATAGATATGCAATCATATATCTAAACTATATAAATAGATATACATACATACATACACATTCATATATATATATATATATATATATATATATATATATATGTATCTATGTATGTATGTATGTATGTATAAAAAATAATTCCAAGAGGATAGAATCTAGGTAGAACTCAATGTCCAAGACAGAGTAAGGATATAATAAAAAGGCTTAAATATTAATATTCCATGGTCATAATTTATTCCATTGGAATCGTAAATACGATCCAATACATCCGACCTACAAATTCAAAAATTTGAATTTGTAGATCCGATGAATTGGATCGTAGAGCAAATATAATTATTTATTCTAACATTATAACATAAATATGTTATAAAATCACTACAAAAATAGCTATGTTTTTCAACATTTCTGGTGTCTTATCAAGTGATGGTGTTGAATGTATAATATGTATAATAATAATATATAATTATATATATATTCAACACTATATAATACATGCATAATATAATAATTTTATATATTCAACACATATACTATATGCATAATATAATAATTTTATACATTCAACACCATATAATACATGCATAATATAATACTTTTATACATTCAACACCATATAATATATCCATAATATAATAATGTTATATATTCAACACTATCAATTGATAAGTCACCAGAAGTGTTGAAATAAAATGGCTATTTTTTTAAGGATTTTATAACATATTTATGTTATAATTTGCGAATAAATTATATATATATATATATATATATATATATATATATATATATATATATATATATATATATATGTATATATATATATATATATATATATATATATATATAGATAAATAGATAGATAGATAGATAGATATATGAATGAGTTTTCTCTACTCTTAGATGTCCTAGAGGCTTTTGTAAGATAAAACAAAACGTAACAAGGCTTCATCTCATGTTTTCTGTCTCAGATTGCCTAACCATAAATGATAATTAAATTATAAATTTCCATTGAAAAAGATTTTCACTTTTCTACGCTTATCTCCTATTCTGACGACGAATGAAATCAAACAAATGTCGAGTCTTTGTGACTTTATGAAAAAGTGTTTAATACATTATTTAAACACAGCATGAACTTCTTTATTTATAAAACCAATTTCCTCCGTCAAAAATGACAGTATATTTTGTTATGTCCTTACTAATATTAAAAGCATTTCATATGCATTTAAATATATTTTTCCAATCATTAGATAGATGCGTAATAAATATGGGATCTTCAACACGGACGTCGAGTCGGTTCTAGTTTATGGCTCAGAAACCTGGCGGGTACCCAGAACAACACCGAAGACAAAATCGAGATTGACATCAAGAAACAGAAATGGCAATGGATCGGTCATACACGTCAGAAGCTTGCTTTAGTGTCACCAGGCAGGCAG
Organism: Acanthosepion lycidas; assembly: GCA_963932145.1. Classification (NCBI taxonomy): domain Eukaryota; kingdom Metazoa; phylum Mollusca; class Cephalopoda; order Sepiida; family Sepiidae; genus Acanthosepion; species Acanthosepion lycidas. The sequence continues at coordinate 92,526,042 of OZ010592.1, read as the reverse complement.
GCCCTTGACTGAAATCGACAAGGTAAGTAGAATCCAACGACCATCTGTTGGACGGGACCAAACATGCCGCAATCGAGATTGACATCAAGAAACGGAAATGGGTATGAATCGGTCATACACTCCACAAGCCTGCTTCTAGGGACACAAGGCAGGCCCTTGAAGGAAATCCACAAGGGAAGTCGTCTCCAACGACTATCTGTTGGACGGAACCAAACAAGCCGCAATCGAGATTGACCTCAAGAAACAGAAACGGGGAAGGATCGGTCATACACTCCGCAAGGTGGTTTCTAGTGACACCAGGGAGGCAGGCCCTTGATTGAAATCCACAAGGTAAGTCGTCTCCAACGACCATCTGTTGGACGGGACCAAACAAGCCGCAAACGAGATTGACATCAAGAAACCGAAATGGGGAAGGATCGGTCATGCACTCCGCAAGCCTGTTTCTAGTGGCACCAGGGACATAGGTCCTTGAATGAAATCCACAAGGGAAGTCGTCTCCAACGACCATCTGTTGGACGTGACCAAACAAGCCGCAATCGAGATTGAGATCAAGAAACAGAAATGGCAATGGATCGATCATACACGTCAGAAGCTTGCTTCTAGTGTCACCACGCAAGCAGACCCTTGAATGAAATCCACAAGGGAAGTCGTCTCCAACGACCATCTGTTGGACGGGACCAAACAAGCCGCTATCGAGATTGACATCAAGAAACAGAAATGGCAATGGATCGGTCATACACTCTGCATGCCTTCTTCTCGTGTCAGCAGGCAGGTAGGCCCTTGACTGAAATCCACAAGGGAAGTCGTCTCCAACGGCCGTATGCAGGACGGTACCAAACAAGCCGCAATCAAGATTGACATCAGGAAACAGAAATGGGGATGGATCGGTCATACACTCCGCAAGCCTGCTTCTAGTGTCAGCAGGGAGGCAGGATCTTGACGAAAATCCACAAGGGAAGTCGTCTTCAACGACCATCTGTTGGACGGTACCAAACAATCCGCAATCAAGATTGATATCAAGAAACAGAAATGGCAATGTATCTGGTGTACACGTCAGAATCCTGCTTCTAGTGTCACCGAGGTGGCAGGCCCTAGAATGAAATCGACAAGGGGAGTCGTCTTCAACGACCATCTGTTGGACGGGACCAAACAAGCCGCTATCGAGATTGACATCAAGAAACAGAAATGGCAATGTATCTGTCGTCCACTCCGCAAGCCTGCTTCTAGTGGCACCAGGGAGACAGGTCCTTGAATGAAATCCACAAGGGAAGTCGTCAGCAACGACCATCTGTTGGACGTGACCAAACAAGCACCAATCGTTATTGACATCAAGAAACAGAAATGGCTATGGATCCGTCATACACGTCAGAAGTTTGCTTCTAGTGTTACCAGGCTGGCAGGCCCTTGAATGAAATTCACAAGGGAAGTCGTCTCAAACGACCATCTGTTGGACGGGATCAAACAAGACGCAATCAAGATTGACATCAAGAAACAGGAATGGCAAAGTATCTGTCGTACACGTCAGAATCCTGCTTCTAGTGTCACCAGGGAGGCAGGCCCTTGAATGAAATCCACAAGGGAATTCGTCTCCAACGACCATCTGTTGGACGGGATCAAACAAACCTCAATCGAGATTGACATCAAGAAACAGAAATGGGGATGGATCGGTCATACACTCCGCAAGCCTACTTCTAGTGTCACCAGGGAGGCAGGTCCTTGAATGAAATCTACAAGGGTTGTCGTCTCCAACGACAATCTGTTGGACGGGACGAAACAAGCACCAATCGTTATTGACATCAAGAAACAGAAATGGCAATGGATCGATCATACACGTCAGAAGCTTGCTTCTAGTGTCACCACGCAGGCAGTCCCTTGAATGAAATCCACAAGGGAAGTCGTCTCCATCGACCATCTGTTGGACGGGACCAAACAAGGCGCAATCGAGATTGACATCAGGAAACAGAAATGGGTAAGGATCGATCATACACTCCGCAAGCCTGCTTCTAGTGTCACCAGACAGGAAGGCTCTTGACTGAAACCCACAGGGGAAGTCGTCTCCAACGACCATCTGTTGGACGTGATCAAACAAGCCGCAATCGAGATTGACATCAAGAAACAGAAATGGCAATGTATCTGTCGTCCACTCCGCAAGCCTGCTTCTAGTGTCACCAGGGAGGCAGGCCCTTGAATGAAATCCACAAGGGAAGTCGTCTCCAACGACCATCTGTTGGACGTGACCAAACAAGCCGCTATCGAGATTGACATCAAGAAACAGAAATGGCAATGGATCGGTCATACACTCCGCGTGCCTTCTTCTCGTCTCAGCAGGCAGGCAGTCCCTTGACTGAAATCCACAAGACGTCGTCTCCAACAACCAACTGTGGAAAAGCCCCAATAGACATTCACATCAAGAAATAGAAATTGGGATCGATCGGCCACATATACCGCAAACCTGATTCTAGTATCACCAGGCAGGCAGGCAGGCGCTTGACTGAAATCCTCAAGGGAAACGAAAAGTGCGTCGACCAAAACAGACTTGGGGTAAAAGTTATGGCAGCCGGCACGATATGTACCGAGCTGAAGATGACCGCCCGGAACTGCTCAACCGGTGAGCTGCTTTTGCTGCCCTCTGTTCTCTAAGGAACCAAGAGACATAAAAATAGAAAGAAATATGGGGATTAATTCATTACTTAATGTCCGAAAAACTAAACTCCACAATTTTCTATGTGGATCTTTTGTTGAATTGTTTTTCTGCCATAAAATTCATGACGTATTTTTGACTTTTGTGTTATTAGAATCATTTCACGTGATTTTAAAAATATTTTTGCACTTATTATATTAATCTATATATAAAATTATGTGATTTCCGTTTGTCCATCCGTTGCACCCTCTAATGTCGCCATACATTTACCGATAGAAACCAAATTTTGGGGAGAAATGCAAACACATATGGTGGCGATACACATTACAGTTGGTTTTTCAAAGGTTTGTAACGTGGTGCAATAAATTTTAATTAATCTTTTTTAAAAATATTAAGTATCCTTATTTAACATACGAAATGGAGCCAATATTTTTAACATGGTTAAAATAAGAAATACTTATTTAATAAAAAAAATATAATGTTTTTTGCATATCTTTTATTTATGTTTTTATATACAAGAATCAAATTCCCTGTTCGTGCTGCATTTGTGAGAACTATAAACAAATTTTAAGGCCAAATGTGTCCATAATTGGAATTTAGCTCCAGAAAGAAATATTTACGCATGCCCAGTTGTATGTTGCACGCTCAAGAGTAAGAAATCCTAAGAATTTATTCTTCGCTGTTAAAAAGGAATAAAACGTCTTTAAAAATATTTATCATGAAGTTCTATAAAATTAAATTAAATTAAATTAAAGAAATTATTAAACCATGAAGTAGGGTTTTTGTCATAGCATTTTTCCAAACAAATCAACGTATTCAAATTTATTCAAATTGGTTTGCGAAATTGAACGTAACATAGAGTTTGGAAATCTCGACAAAAAAAATTAAAGATATAATCAACAATACTAAAGTCTGTGACGATTTCTAGTATTCTAGTTTGTAGTAATTCAGGAGTTCATATTATAAATCATAATAATAATAGAAAAACGATCTCCGATTTTATTTCCAATAAGGGCTTCCATTGACGGCATATTTTCTCAAGTCTATATTATTCATTTTTTACAATAATTTTCACCCATTAAAAGGCCCAAGAGCCACTCTAGGTAGAGGATTATAGAATAAGAGGCACGGTTTACGGGAATATGTGGGGAAGATAACGGAAATTCCTAAAAATCCTACAGTTTAAGTTTGTAGTGATCTGGGAAAGCATTCTCTTGGGAGTCGGTTTCAAAAAGCAACTATTCATGGGATGAAGCTGCTCAAGTGGAAATTACATCATGGCATAATGTGTGTCTCAACCGTGAAGGTTAGAACTGGTGGAACTAAAAAATGTAGTTCATCTGAACACTTTCCGTGGAAATAGCGATAGATCAGCGAGAAGAGGTTGATTAATGACAAAAATCCATCACTCAGAAGGACGCAGAGAAGCTTTTGAACGCAATAGTGACTGAAAACTGAAGACTTAATGCAGTTGTCATACATATATATAGATATGTAGTAGCAGCATTCCATTTTCAGCCGAATCTGGCTCTTGTAAATCTAGAGGACATAAGGAGGAGTCAGGTACTTCCTGGAGCGCTACAGGGAACTGACTATTTTTCCAACATCTTTATCGATAGATCATAAATACAAGTTCCATGTCTGGGTTTAGTTAAAGTCCTAATAGGCGTTCAAAACACGGAGCCGACCTTCATTAGAGAACACCCGTTCATCGCTGATCTTTTGCTGTATTTCAAAACTAATTTAAATTGACTGGAATGAGCTTTGTGGAATTTTTTTGGTAAAAAAGTTTGATTTTAGCGCCATTTTTTTGCCCGCGATTAATGCAATGTAATTCTCTTTATTAAAAAAATTTCCAAAAATAAAATACACTTTTTAAAACTTTATTTGAGGAATAATAGCTGGTTTTAAGTATAATCAATCTTATTTGAAACAAATATTATTTATTTTAAATTAACACAGAAATGCATTTTTGAAACGAACAGTAGCTGTGTATTTTAACAAACAATAGCCATGTTTATGTGACTGACAAGACTTGACAAGGGTTGATAACTTTTTTATTGTTCTACAGAGACTTTATTGCTTGTTACTAATTCTTTCAGTTTGAAAATTGTGCTTTGAAATTGAAGCGAATTTTAGTCTACCGATTTTTCCATTTTCTAATTTTTTTCTTGAGTTCTCTCTTAGTATAAGAAATCTTTGAAATAATCATGCTAATTTAACTCCCCCGTGTGTAACGGCCATGAAGTAGTTTTGTCTTTCTACCCACCCGCCAAAGTAAATGTTCAGATCGGTCTTGGGGTACAAAATAGGAACACACGCAACTGGTCATCAGGAGGTGATGAAAAAAAAATTATAATCAACATGTCTTTCGGCCCAGTATCACGTGATCTCTTCTTTGTCGCCATTCTGCCAGTGTGTTTAATTCTCATTGTAATTGTTCATTTTCTAATTTGTTTTCTTCCTGTTTATTTTATTTATATATTTTGTTTGTTGTTACTAATTCTTCTAGTTTGAAAATTGTTCTTTGAAATTAAAGCGAATTTATTCTACACCTTTTCCATCTTGGGTCCGACATTTTTCCTGATCTTCATTAATGACCTTCCTTATGTTATCAATTCCCAAGTAGGCATATACGCGGACGACTAGTATTTACTCATGCCTCAATAATAAATCTGGTATCGCTGGCAAAACTAAACTGGCCGTCGGCCTCCAAAGGACCCCTAATCTGTGATTGACTGGAGCAGGAAATGATTTGTAAACTTCAATGGAGTCAAGTTAGCGTCAATGATTTGGGTCTTGATTTAGGATTTACCGGACGTTAAGTCGAGACGCGCTACTAACAAGGTATTTAGTGAAATGGTTAATTATTTTTGGTTGACTTTTATTTATTTGTCCTTTTTATTTGTTTGCGGTTGTATTTTAACATCGAAATCTTGAATTATACTTAATTATTAACGACCACCCTTCATGACAAAACATATGTATGTAACCGTAGCAACGGTGAGTAAGCCTAAAACAAGATATCCTGAGTGATCACATAACTCTGTCAGGCTGGTTTGGAATTTAGATTTAACTGGTTGCCCTACTAATGTGAAAGAACATAGTCTGCCCTATTAGGTATGCGGGTTTGTCCCCAAAGTTTTTCCTCTCTTACATTAGCTGAGAGAGAGAGAGAGAGAGAGAGAGTCGTCTACCAAGCTATTTAGCCCATGTATGCGAAAAGATGCATTCAATACTTTTCCAAACCTATGAGTTCAAAGTGTACCAAACAGACACGGCCAGAATTTGAAAACGGCACAACCATTTCACTTCCACGTTGATAAATGTCACGCCACCAGCACATCCTAAAACCAACGCAGAGAAAGTTTAATCGCTACTTCATCTCTTTCCTCAGCAGTATGCTAATTTATTTATATCTTGTTTACCGGTGTGTTTTTTTGTGTTTTTTTGTTTTTGTTTTGTTTTTTGTTTTGTTTTTAAGGAACATTGTTTTTCATGTGTCATGGTACGTAAATATAAATGTTTCCCCTCCCTAAGAGAAGGAAAAACTTTATTCTAAACAGTGGAGTAGACAACTATCAACTAGCTTTCCAAATAAATCATGGCAACTCATAAGCAAATAAAGCTATCGGTGGGAGGGGGAGAAGACCGAGCCTAATTTCTAAAGTGGGATTATTTTAAAATCTGTAAAACAGTTTCTTTTATTTATTTTTTATTTTTATTTTATTTTATTTTTTTGCTTACTTTTTTTTATAAGTTACGTATTTGTATTTTACGCTGGATAACTAGTGTTTATTTTTTATTTTTTATTTTTTTTTTGAAGCCGTGGTTTCTCATGTCCTCAGCACCTTTCTGGTTATCAGCGCAGACCCCCATCACGCACAATGATATAAAATTGCATAGGCATAAAAAATCAAAGTAATCACAAAGTACATGTAGAAACGTTTGTTATTCACTTGATTTCGAGTTGAAAATCTACATGCGGGAGGAAATAAAAAGAAATGTTTCCCCTCCCTAAATGATGTTTATAGTGAACTACTTAAGCAGGCGTAGTGGCAACGCCCCTCCAGTCAAACACAATAGCGAGCCTAGAACACTTACATGTTCAACTCTGTTTTATGTTCGCGTACGACTTCTTTAGACTCAAAATACAGACATGGCGAAGATATTTAGTTAATTTGATGGCGGGTTTCATGCTTTATCTCTGCTTATTATTCTTAAAACGATAACTTAAGTTGGAGCCTTTGGGATTTATCTATTCTTTAGAATGTGACAAAAATAGACTTGAGGCGAATTCTACTAAAAGAAGCGTGACATATGCCGTAGGATAGCATTATGTTTAAATTCGTTTTTGTTTAACGCGTATGAAATGCAGAAACATATTTTGAATCGTAAGAATAAGAATTTTTTCACAAGAAGTTTCTTTCTGAGTAAAAAAGGATTTATCTAGATGCAATGCTTATTATTTAATCCATATGTGAAGAGAGATAGACTCATACCTTTCCAAAGCGTATCTGAATGTAACAGACCCAACTATAATTCGAACTCGGTTTTCCGATTTCTTAATCCAAGCCGCTAGATCTCTTGGACTAGCTAGATGTAACCATAAATTCTATTTTAATAGTTTCTTCACTCGAAATTCCTGGAAGTTAGACTCTCTTGGGGTTTCTTGCTTCCCTACCATTTTCAGTGTTAAAAATTTAAATGCAGCGTCAATCATAATCTTGATTCTTTTTTTTTTTTCATTGCCTTTTCTTCTTCCTAAATTCTTTGTATCAACTATGAGGATCTTGTGAAATGTCATCCTTTTCTTCGCATATTGTGGACTGGCGCGACAGAACCACAAACAAAAAACTGTACAAAATAGCAGCCCCACCCCCCGCCAATCAGTTGAGGATCAACAACATTAGCAACAACTAAAATGGATAGAATATGTAACTGGAAGATAATGACACTTCACCACTTCAAGTAAAAAGCGACGTAGGAAATAGAAAGAGAGATAAAAGCTACTGAATTTGAGAAATCATTTTTATTTGACAAAGTTTTCTTCAAAGAAAATGGTTATAAATTTCAGTTGACAGCTGCACTGGTTGCTCGGTCTATAAATGACGAATGTTTCCTTAGAGCAATGATTTCCCACGTGAGTCACATGATCCACTGGTGGGTTATGGTAATATTTTAGTGGGGCATGCGTAGGATGTGCACCCTTCAGCTTACTATACCAACGTGAGCTCAAATTTATTTTGCATTATTATTTCGTGATTAAAATGATCAAAAGTATATTACAGAATAAGTTTTCATCCAAATATTTTATATTTCTGCCTGTCAGTTCTCTATTATATGTTTTGAAACGATATATATTTAACTGCCTTTTTGTTTTGTTTTTTAAATGTTTTTCTCTTTCATGGACCCCATGCCCTTTGAAGGCTTGTTTGGAGATCAAGTTAATGGCTTTTTAAACTTTCTTTACGAGAATTGCAGTACAATTTTGAATATGTAAGAATTAAATATCACGGGGGGGGGGTCACGAGAATTTTAGAAATACCAAAGTAGGGAATGACACAAAATTGATTGGAAACCACTGCCTTATAGGGAAACGGTCGATGTTACTATTACCATTCTGTTTCACTTCAGAAGTGAATACATAACAATTTTACAAAAGCAAGTCACTAAGACACAAAGCGTGTGAGAGAATTAGGAACAAAGGAATTAATAATGAGCGGGAAAAGAAAAGATTACTCAGGAGGACAGTAGATGGCGATTGAAGTTTCATTTAATTTTTTGCTGATTAAATATGGCTGGAAAGCATGGAGCAGGAAGAAAGTTTCACAAGGAAGAAGTACGAGAAAAAAAACCGGTACCATAGAATTTATGGTTACATCTAGCCAGCTCGATTGTAAATTGGTCAGATCTAGTCGTCACTCTAGTACTGCGTTTAAATTCGAAGCGTCTAGACGCCATAGCGAAAAGCTCATCTGAACGAAAGAAAGTGTGTGTAAGAAACAAACAAAGAAAGAGTGCGTAAAGGAGAAAGAAAGAAAGAAAGAAAGAAAGAAAGAAAGAAAGAAATATTACTTCCAAGGAAATAATGAAAAAGGAGAAAACGTAAGCAAAGAAAGAAAGATTATGATTGACGCTGCATTTAAATTTTTAACACTGAAAATGGTAGGGAAGCAAGAAACCTCAAGAGAGTCTAACTTCCAGGAATTTCGAGTGAAGAAACTATTAAAATAGAATTTATGGTTACATGAAAATATTTAAAGAAAAGGCAGAGGGAAGCTCCCTTACAACGGTCAGAACGTGAATGAAGCCGATTAAGTAAAATGAGAAACATGGCAAGAAAGAAAAAAGAAAGAACGGAATATTACTTTGAAGGAAAGAAAGAAAGAAAGAGTGGGTAAGAAACAAACAAAGAAATAGTGCGTAAGAAAGAAAGAAAGAAAGAAAGAAAGAAAGAAAGAAAGAAAGAAAGAAAGAAAGAGTGGGTAAGAAACAAACAAAGAAATAGTGCGTAAGGAAGGAAGAAAGAAAGAAAGAAAGAAAGAAAGAAAGAAAGAAAGAAAGAAAGAAAGAAAGAAAAAGAAAGTGTGTGTAAGAAACAAACAAAGAAAGAGTGCGTAAAGGAGAAAGAAAGAAAGAAAGAAAGAAAGAAAGAAAGAAATATTCCTTCCAAGGAAATAATAAAAAAGGAGAAAACGTAAGCAAAGAAGGAAAGATTATTTCAAAAGAGGATAAGTTAATGAGAAAAAAATGAGAAAGAAAGAAAGAAAGAAAGAAAGAAAGAAAGAAATATTACTTCCACGGAAATAATGAAAAAGGAGAAAACGTAAGCAAAGAAAGAAAGATTATTTCAAAAGAGGATAAGTTAATGAGAAAAAAATGAGAAAGAAAGAAAGAAAGAAAGAAAGAAAAAGAAAGAGTGTGTAAGAAACAAACAAAGAAAGAGTGCGTAAGGGAGAAAGAAAGAAAGAAAGAAAGAAAAAAAGAAAGAGAGAAAGAAAGAAATATTACTTTCAAGGAAATAATGAAAAAGGAGAAAACGTAAGCAAAGAAAGAAAGATTATTTCAAAAGAGGATAAGTTAATGAGAAAAAAATGAGAAAGAAAGAAAGAAAGAAAGAAAGAAAGAAAAAGAAAGAGTGTGTAAGAAACAAACAAAGAAAGAGTGCGTAAGGGAGAAAGAAAGAAAGAAAGAAAGAAAGAAAGAAAGAAAGAAAGAAATATTACTTCCACGGAAATAATGAAAAAGGAGAAAACGTAAGCAAAGAAAGAAAGATTATTTCAAAAGAGGATAAGTTAATGAGAAAAAAATGAGAAAGAAAGAAAGAAAGAAAGAAAGAAAGAAAGAAAGAAAGAAAAAGAAAGAGTGTGTAAGAAACAAACAAAGAAAGAGTGCGTAAGGGAGAAAGAAAGAAAGAAAGAAAGAAAGAAAGAAAGAAAGAAATATTACTTTCAAGGAAATAATGAAAAAGGAGAAAACGTAAGCAAAGAAAGAAAGATTATTTCAAAAGAGGATAAGTTAATGAGAAAAAAATGAGAAAGAAAGACAGAAAGAAAGAAAAAGAAAGAAAGAAAGAAAAAGAAAGAGTGTGTAAGAAACAAAGAAAGAAAGAGTGCGTAAGGGAGAAAGAAAGAAAGAAAGAAAGAAAGAAAGAAAGAAATATTACTTTCAAGGAAATAATGAAAAAGGAGAAAACGTAAGCAAAGAAAGAAAGATTATTTCAAAAGAGGATAAGTTAATGAGAAAAAAATGAGAAAGAAAGACAGAAAGAAAGAAAAAGAAAGAAAGAAAGAAAGAAAAAGAAAGAGTGTGTAAGAAACAAACAAAGAAAGAGTGCGTAAGGGAGAAAGAAAGAAAGAAAGAAAGAAAGAAAGAAAGAAAGAAAGAAAGAAAGAAAGAAATATTACTTTCAAGGAAATAATGAAAAAGGAGAAAACGTAAGCAAAGAAAGAAAGATTATTTCAAAAGAGGATAAGTTAATGAGAAAAAAATGAGAAAGAAAGACAGAAAGAAAGAAAAAGAAAGAAAGAAAGAAAGAAAAAGAAAGAGTGTGTAAGAAACAAACAAAGAAAGAGTGCGTAAGGGAGAAAGAAAGAAAGAAAGAAAGAAAGAAAGAAAGAAAGAAAGAAAGAGAGAAAGAAATTAGATCAAGGCTAAGAAAGAAAAATGAAAAAAAAGCGCTTAGAAAAGAAAGAAAGATTATTTCAAGGAAGTGTAAGAAAAATGAATAAGAAAGAAAGAAAGAAAGAAAGAAAGAAAGAAAGAAAGAAATATTTCTTTGGAAGGAATGATAGAAAAGTGAGAAAAACATGCAAAAGAAAAAAAGGAAGATTGTTTCAACGTAAGACAAATGAGAAAAATGCGAGAAAGAAAAAAGATTTTTTAAAACAAAAAAAAATGTACAGTAAAGAAAAAAAAGAATTTCCTTCTCAACACAAGCGTGCTTCGATGTTGATTAATTTTTTCCTAGCTTTTCCAGTCGACCATTACGACTTTTAGTGAGTTTGATCCTCACAGAATGCTTTATATATGCGACTCTGTGCCAAACTAAATTACAATATCAAAACTCCATCTTACAAAGAAAAGAAAGAGAAAGAAAATAAAAATCAAAGTAAATATAGAAAGATATAAGAAAGGTCAAGCGTAAAACGGAAAAAAGAATGAAAAATGAAAGAGAAAAAGTTCATTTTTTTTTTCAACATCACTGAATAAATTGATTGATTAAAAAAAATAAAGGAACAAATGATTCAGTTGAAATGAAAGGGTAAAAGGAAAAAAAAACGGCTAACGATGGTGTAAATGATTTATAAGCCATTGGTGACAACGAAAAAAAAAAGCGAACCCCGCCAAAGAGGTGATGAATTAACACCGCTTTCTTCATTATCATATCTCACGATTGCAGACGATCGTTACATGTCCGGCTGCTCGAGGTTCACAGGCGTTTGTGTGCGCAGGCGCGAGAATAAACAGTCACGTGATGATTTAATGGGATTGATTCTTCGTCTTGTACGACGTCATTTGTGTGTGTCATTCTTCAACAACTATTTTTATGTAGACTGATACCGTTATTGATTGAAGAAGACTCTGTACTCTCGATAGCAACAGAGGCAGACATTTCCCGGCTACTATTCGCATTCTTTTTTCCAAAATTTATTGTTATCAATACAAGTAGTGTATCAGTGAAAAATGTTAATCCTATTTCCGTATGCATCGGCCCTTCTGTCGAAGATCAGTATAGTACCTGTGCGTTCTTCCTAAGTTCAATATTTGATTGACTGATTCGTTTTTTATGGATTATCAAACTTTTTCACGCTATTTATAGTCGAAACATTTTTGTATTGTAAGAATACACCATCGTTAGCCATTTTTTCCCTTTACCCGATGTAAGAACTTTTGTGAGATAATAATGATTTTCTGACACTACCCTTACTATTTAACCCATAGCTGGGAGGAGACGAGGTGGATTCATACCTTTCCGTATTGGCTTGTAAGTGATTATAACTAACCCGACTTTCTATGTACTGACCAGGATGAACGTTGCTTAACTTCCGTGATAGGACGATAACCGGTGTGTCATTTTAGAATGTCTCTTATTAATATTTCTTGATAAAATCCAAAGAAAAATCTGCAATGGCAGTGGTCCTGACCTGTCATCTCGGCTTCAGGCACTACTCTTATCACCGTATCGTAGCTTCCCTGTGTAGTTTCTGTAAATATTTTCAGGGTAATAGGTTAAGACTTTATGAATTTAAACGCAGTACTAGATTGGCGGCAAGGTCTCATCAATTTACAGTTGAACTGGCTAGAGGTAACGTAAGTTCTATGCTAACAATTTCTTCTCAGGCTCTTCGCGGTTGTGGAACACACTTCCGGTTTCTTGCTTCCTAGTCGACTTAATTTTCAAAAATGTAATAGTTAATTTTATCATATTCTCTAAAACCCAATGACCTATTGCGTCCTAGTGGCTTTATTGCTTTGATCATTTAAAATTTAATAGTAGTTTTTACTCACATTCTCTAACACTCAGTAACCTTTTGCGTCCTAGTGGCTTTATGGCCTTTGATCTTCAAAAATTTAAATGCAATGTCAATCGTTATCTTTCGTCCCCTTAATTCTTGTTCTTTTATTATCCTCTCTCTTTAATAGTAGTTTTTCTCATATTCTCTAACACTCACAACTGTCGTGGCTTCAATATCTACAGGAAGAGGGATTAGTCCCCTGGAACAAAGCCGATTAAAAAGGCAAACATTATCGACTTTTCCATCGCTTATGAGCTAACCTAGTTCATCGGGAAACACACCGGTGTCCCTAACGCGACAGGACATCAGGCGAACCTCCTCGAACTTTTCCTCATATCCTGCCCTGAAAAATGCTTAGGACAAGTTTTGCCTCCACTGGACACGTCAAACCATTCCCTAGTCATAGCTCAGGTTGATAATAAATCATATGCATTCCCTAGTTTGCTGTCCCAGAGAACGATTTTTCGCTATACGAAGTCAGATTGTGGCATCTTTAGATCTTACATGGCGGAAGCTTCTCTCTTAACTCTCTTGAAGCATGCTACCTACAAACCTGCTGCACTCGTCTTAGAATTGATCCTTCCTAAAATGGAGACTTTTATGCCCCCAGAAAATCTTCCAACAAAAATCAAACTGCCAATCCTGTTTCACCCACGAATGCGCTGCAGTGAAAGCTCACTGAAAGCACTAATTCATTATCTATCGCGTGGAGCGGTGTAGTCCTTCTCTCAATACATTCAGAACCTTACCCAATCGCTGCAAGAAAGTTCTGGAAAATGCAAGGTGTTACTATCCACAAGCTGTCCAAGCCAAGGTTGAAAATAAATAAATTTTATCCCGAGTTTTCTAGTAGATCTCCAACCAAATTATGAACAACGTCAAAGCGGATGTGCCACTAATATATATGGTCCCGGGGTTATATCTTGGTCTCGATATTTGCCTCAAATTCAACGTTCAATTAAAAAAAAAAAAGCTATGCCTCTTCCCAACTTCGCACGTCTCATTGAAGAAAATCTCAGGAATATTTTCATCACAACCCGAGAAGTCCCAAGAATTATCAAAAGCCTTGACCTAAGCCACTGACTTGGACGTAATCTCAGTGGTCGTTCTTAAGAATATCAACGCGGAATTATCCACGATCCTAACAAAGTTATTTAACCGCTGCTTCAAAAAGAAATCCTTCCCAGCCAGCGGAAAGTGTCAGGTGATGCCCGGTTTACAATGAGGCGGGTCAATGCACATTTCCTATCCGTGTAGGCCCATCAATCTCTTCAGTATCGATAGCAAGATTTTTGAGGTTATAATCAACAAGAATGTTGTTAAGCACCTCCATATAAACGACTTCTTGAGCGACAAGCAGTACGGGTTTTGATATTCCCTATACACCCACTGATGTCCAAACTAGAATCATTCACATTATTAGTCAAATATACCGACAACCGTATTATTAGCTAATATAGCTGAGAACCATAACAGGTATTTTGAATGTTTTTAGCAAGGTGTAGCAGTAAGTATTGCTGCTCAAGTTCTCTAGTTGTGGAATCACTGGAAGAGTCATTTTAGTAAAGTCTTAGGGTTAGGTCCATGAAGGTATTTATTAAAGGCCAATCCTCTGGATCCCTAGAATTCAACGCAGGCTTCTGCAAAGGTTTCGTTCTCAGACCAACCCTCTTTTTAGTTAACATAAATGAGCTTCCTAAGAATATAATCAAATAATTTGTGAATATCTATGCCGATGACAGAGCGATATATTGGTGCACCATCAAAACACGGGGTGACCAAAGATTGGCAGCTTATACGATCTAGCACTAAAATCTCATTGGGGGAAAACTGGTTAGTTACACTGACTGCCTCGAAAACAAATCTAATTACATACTATCATCGCCGCTCGGGCCATGAAGTAACCCTAGTCATGATAAATGAATGTTCCCTCGGGGAAGCTTCGTATCATGAACGTCTGTTGGGCCTTAAACTCACCCTATGTTGAAGTTGTACATACGATCCATCGCTAAGGATGCAGGGAAAATGATTGGTTCCCTATCCAGCTACAGTGAGTACCAAAAGCGTCTCCGCGTCCTTGGGGGTGGCAAATTATTTTCAACTCTTCAACTCCTCTCTCATAAACTGCATGTGGCAAGCGTCTCTGATACTTCCATGGAAAATGGCCGCACGAACTGCATTCCTTGGTTCCACCAATTCGAACCTTTACGGATAGGAGCCGCCATGCCACGCCCATTGTAGTGAACAACCCACATTTCCCCCGTATTTTTTTGATGAGAATTATGTTTCACTCGAACAACTTCTTCCCACGAACTGCTGCACTGTGGATTCATCTTCCAAGTGGTTGCTTCCCCGATCATTTGAATCTTAACCTGTTCAAGTCTAAAGTTAACTGTTATCTTCCCGTCGTATCAGCATAAAATATACTTCTTACACTGCGACCCTCTACCTAGCGTGGCCCTCGGGGCATGTACATGCTGAACATTAGTTAAAAAAATAAATAACCCCAAAACAGCTGTAGAATTGAAAGTGTGAGTAGAGAGGGAGAAATAGGATGAATGAGTGAAGCTGTCTAAAGACTGTGTGTACGTTATCCCGTGCAGCTGCAGAAAGAAATATAAAGGGGGAAACGGGCCGCCCCCTTAAGGTAAAGTTTCAAGAACACCAGAAAGCTGTAACACGAGAGGGAGTGGAAAAACTAGGCGTGGCTAACCACATATGGAGAGAGAATGGAGATCACCGCCCTCTGTGGGATTAGGTTGAGATCATAGACAGGGAACACCATTGGAAAATTCGTAAACTTAAGGAATCAGCACATATGCTAGGCCACAAAAATCTCCTGAGCCGACCAAGCATAGAAATAAATACAATATAGGAACCAATAATAAGGAGTGCCAGAGAAAAGCAATGATAACAACAAAACTTGCAATATGAGCTCTGGCAAAAATGGCTGCTGAAGACATTAAGTTTATAATACCTAGAAATTCATACACATGCTGACCATGCGCCGTGTTTAATGAATGTCAGTTATCATTCATCTCCTATTAATTCCCCTCTGAAAGTTCTCCACTGCCTTAACCGGAATATGAACTCCCACTCTTTGGGTCCCGTCACTGGTCACTTGGAACTAGAACAGTCTACCCCAGTGAGCGAAATAAAGGGTTAAGTTCGACATTCCAACCACCTGAAGAAGGCGGGAGCGTACAACGGCCGAAACATTGTAATAAATATCATAGATGAGGACAAGAGTCTGAATAATGTAAATAATATATATATATATATTATAATGTAAGTAATATATATATTATCATGTAAATAATATATATATTATTCCGAATAATGTAAATAATATATATATCATTTCGTTTCATTTCATTTTTGGAAGTGCTATCTGATGATCCGACGTCCTTTAAAAGGACTCTGGTAAAATAAATTATTATAATGGTACCTTATAGTGGTCTGTTTTTTCTTTTAAAGTTATATATATATATATATATATATATATATATATATATATATATATATGTGTGTGGGGGGGATATGTAGAAATTGCTTGTTTTTATACAAAGTTTATTAGGAATATAGTTTTCTTTTTTCTTAATAACTTATGTGTTTGTAGAGTTTTGCAATTTTTGATATAATATTATTGCGTATGTTATTTTCGATTTATTTATAGTTGTTCATATCCCGTAATGCTTTTTGAATTTTTGTTTTATAGAATATTTTGTCCATGATCATTATAATGTTGCCTGTATCTGCTTCCATTATAACGATGTTGGTGTTTCTTCGGGTACTCTCTAAGCCTACTCTTTGTCTGTAAGTGTATTTAATGCCTTCTTTTTATCTTCTAGGTTGAGATTACAGAGTTTCTCAAAAAATATGTCTAGCTCATTTGTGTTATTATTTTTGTTTGGGAACAAATTGGATTTATTTTTTTTTTTTTTTACTAATCCTTCATCTGTAATGTTTTCGTTATTATTAAATGTTTCTTTTAGTCTCAGATTGCGTTCAAATTCTGTAAGGTCCTTTTTTTTTTTAGGTCTGTTATATTGCTTTTTGGAGCAGGGCAGAATTTTAGGCTTAATTTTAATAGGTTGATTATAGTGCATATGTAGATAGGTCTATTATTTTTGGTTGTGTTATCTAAACTGGCCTTTTTGTTCGGACTGGGGTTTCTAAAAATCAAGATTGTTTCTTTCCACGTATTCCTGGTTTTCTAAGAGATTTTTATAACTTCTCTCGTTTTGGATTTTCTGGCCAATGAGAAATTCTCTTGGTAAAATTTGCGTTTTTATTTATTGATTGTTCTATATAAGTTGTTTAGTTTTTGGTTATAAGGGGTGTTCTAGATATTCTCTCGATATGTTACTTCTGTATGGGTTTAAGCAGGGATTTGTGGGGAATTTTAATTGTATTCCTTGATATAGGTAGTGTTTGTCAGGTGTTACCTGTTGGTGTTGGATTGGTGAATATGTGTCTGTTCTGTCCTATATCTGGCTGTATTCACTGTGATGGTATATTGTAAAGATCTTTTTTGGTGTATTTTCGTAATTGTATTTGTTGTGTGGGTGTGTTTGTATGTGGTAGTAGGTATTAGGATTCTTGCTTTATGGCAGTGTTTGTGTGTACTAGTATGACTTAGGCTTCTTACATTTGTTGTGTGGTTTTCTCTGTATTTGCTGATGTCGCATGTATTTGTTTTGTGTTGAGTATTGTGTTTTATTATGAGTTAGGTTCGTGTTTTTTTTAGTTCTGTCTCATTATCCAATTTTTTCCTTTCTTGGTAATATTTTAGCCACGTTATCTTTCTTTCCAAAATATTCCGAGATTTTCCTCCTCTTCTTTGCATTTTGACTCCCATAATTCTGGCAGGAATTGGTGGGTTTCTTTGGGACAAAGTTCCCTGATTTCTGTCAATAATTTATTGCCAATGTCGGTGCATTTTTTTGTGAAGTGTATTGTTTTCTCGTATTTCAATTTGGACCTAAAATTTTGCTAGGCTCATTGTATTTTTTTTTTTATTTCTGTTTTCCTGTTTCTTGGGGATTAATTATTTCCTGGAATTTTCTTGGAATAAATGTTTGTTCCATTTCTATGAAAGTTTTTTTTTATATTGTTGTGATTTCTTTTGTTTTTGATAGCATTGAAATATAGTAGTTTTCTTTGATTAAGTAGGTTGTCCAACATCTGGAGATTCTCTCTCTTCCTTTTGGATGTGCGAATTTTGGATATTTTCTAGTTATTCACACTGAGTTTTGAAATATTCCATCAGGATTTCTGTGTTGCAGTTGTGTTTCCTGGTTTGTTGCGATGTGAGAAGGAGAAGATATAGTGTCGATTTTTTAAAATTAATTTCAGTATTTCTTTGTCCACAAGTTCTTGTTTTACGTTGGAAATTTTGTATAACTCAAGGAGTTCTTTCACGACTTCCTTTTCTGTTCGCAGCATTCTTTCATTGTAGTTAAATAAACGGAAGAGGTTATAGTTGCCCTAACGAGAGAACAATGTATATTTTAAAACGGAAAGAGAAAATGTTTTTCGTTTTAATGTGAATTTATGTTTTACTTATGTTTTCAAATGTTTAACCATTGTGTTTTGTCTGTAGTAGTTATATACATATATATATATATATATATATATATATATATATATATATATATATAAGCACTATATTAATCAAATATATTTCCAACAAATACAACGCAATTTTTTCTAGAAACAAATGTGATTGGCGAAAAAAGATGATCTGTCCTTTAAAGGGTCAATGTATGACTGATAATATTGTATACCGAGCAAGCATACATTCCAGTAACGATGTTAACTTTTATTTTGGTTGCACTGAACATCAGTGCAAATTTCGTTTCTACTATCATCGAATGACTTATATAATACAAAAAACAGCACTTCTCTCTCGAAATATTTTTGGCAATAAAAAATGATGGCAATTCACCTTTTATCAACTGGGATATTGTAGCAAGAACCTAATCTTACAACAGGAAAGAACATAGATGCACTTAAATAACCTTAGCTTATTAAAGAAGAGAAAATAATTGATGGTTACATGTAAGCATAAAAATAAATATTTGTTTAGATAAATTGAGCCAGATTAATTTGAATATAAATTGCTCTTTATTTTTAATGTAAATTACGCTGTGTTTTGTTTTTTTTAATTAAAAAAAAAACAAGTAAACTCAATTTAAATTAAAACGAATAATATTCACACCTATAAAATAATAAAAACATTTCTTACATATACACAAAAATCCATTTATTTTAAATGCCAAAAATGGTTTTTAAAGATTAAAAATCTGTAATCGGACTATAATATATAACCACGCCAACATTGCGATAAGATATATTTTTTAACTTTAAATTACGTAATGCCCAATCTATACTCAGTACCTGCAGGTTGCGTTGTGCAAGAAACTCCGAGTCTAGCTAACAGCGACCGACAATATATATATATATATATATATATATATATATATATATATATATATATATATATATATATATATATATATATATGTATATATGTGCGTGTGTGTATGTATATATATGTATATATATGTATATATAATGTATATATATGTATATATATATATATATATATATATATATATATATATATATATATATATATGAAGAAATATAGTCTTAAGATGTGCTATATTTATGGAATAAAGTGCTTAATATCAGAGATAGAGCGTGTGTAAATATAAAAGTGAACCTAGAAGTCAACACTTAGAGGCGAAGTCTGTTTCATGCTAGATGCAATCATCAGGCCTGGCGAGTGCATCTAGCATGAAACAGACTGTCGCCTCTAAGTGTTGAATTCTATGTTCACTTTTATATATATATATATATATATATATATATATATATATATATATATATACATATATATAAAAAAATCTGTTAAAAAATACCGTATCAGAAAATGGACGTATATCAAAAAGTGCTCGAGGCAGCTGCATTAAAAAAGGACATGTAGAGCAAGTAAATATAATAAAGGAAAAAGAAAAACATTCTATGTAACCGCACAAAACCTTGCTTTCGACAGTCAGGTCATTTCCTGTGGCGGGCAATAAGTGTTCGTAATATCATACCATAATCTTACAGCTATGGCAGCGTAGGTATATAAATGTAAAAAAAAAAAAAAAAACGATTTGGGAAGCTTAAGCATCGGATGTGGGATATTCATGAGATTTCACTGAAAACGAAAACCAGTGTCTATCGAACAGTCATTCTCATCACACTTCGTTATGGGTCAGAATCGTGGGCGCCATACACGACACACATCAATCAACTTGATGCTTTTCATAAACGCTGTCAATATGCGGTTATACACAACAGAAGAAAATCTCTAAACCTGATCTTTTCATCAAATGTGGTGTCGGTTTTGAATCGTTTCTGATGCAATCACAGTTTAGATGATTAAATATTATTATTTATTTTTATATATTATTTTATTTATATATTATTTATATTATATTTATTATTAATATTATTTATTATTATATATATATCAGCTTGCTGCTTTTCATAAAACTCTGTCTTCGTTCAATATGCGGTTATACACGGCAAGACAAAAATCTATAACCCTGATCTTTTCATCAAATGGAGCATAAGTGGCATTGAATCCATTCTGATGCAATCACAGTTCAGATGGTCTGGTCATATCATCAGAATGAGTGATGATTTGATGCCGAAAATCCTCATGTATAGCCATCTTTTGCATGGCAAGCGTAACGTAGGCCGTCCTGGGTTATGCTTCAAGGACAAACTTAAATACAATTTAATTGCTGCAAACATGCCTATAGAGGAGTCCGAATTTGCTGTTGAAAGCCAAGAAAACAGAAGAAATACCTGATATCAAGATATAACTAACTTTGAAAAGAATCGTTTCAACAATCTGAGAGAATTAAAAATTAACACTAATCTCAGGCTAATCCTTCAGCCCACATGACAGTCAATTCTTGCCCTTCATGTGAATTTGTATGCAAATCCTGTGCACGATTGTTATCACATGCAAGACATAAAAATAAAAACTAAACTGAAAGATTGAAAGATACTCATACGTCGAAAATGACAGGAGAGTCCAATATATATATATATATATATATATATATATATATATATATATATATATATATATATATATATATATATATCAAGTATGTGGTGCAGTTCAATTTACATTACATGAATCATTCATACAAAAAACAAAAAAGACATTAGGCAATTGGAATTTATAAACAGGGATCATATCATTCATTTACAGGTTCGGGGTTAATGTACTTTATTAAATTTGTTTGCGAAGATGGATTCTCGCCATTTAAATCTCAACTTCTATATCTGTTTTTTGTATGAATGATTCATGTAATATATATATATATATATATATATATATATATATATATATATATATATATATATATATATATATATATAGATACTCCTGAAAAATTTATTCCGGTTGAGCTCTCTGGGAAGGAAGTATGAGTGTGTAAACAGTGACTATTACGGCTAATAATGCAAGACTCTTCATTATATCGAATTGAGTTCTCTCAGTCACTGTGTCTTTATCTAAACATAAATATGCTTAAATTCACCTTCATCCCTGCTGTGCGCCAATGAATTAATGGAAGAATCTCCGATTGAGGTCAATTCAGTTTCGATCCTAGCTAGGGACAAACGGACGTCTAGCCACACTGATGAGCTGCGCAACAGTCTGTCTGTGGATGACTATATATATATATATATATATATATATATATATATATATATATATGCTGCTTTAGACCTTTTTTTTTACATTTCTAAACCTACGGTTATACAAGATGAAAGTTTATTATGAGTGAAGTGTCTTATTCACCTCGAACCTCCGGAAATGCATTCAGATATTTGAAAGAATTTATTAGAAAACAAGTTTAAATTAACGCACCATACATAATTCTAAAAAATTCTTTCATTGTGAATTTCAACCAATTTTAATATTAAACAAACATTCGATCTTTTTTGTTATTTATTTATTTTTTTAATTGACACGAAACTTTTTCCTTAGGACTAATGTCATTTATATTTTAGAAGCCTCTCTCAAAATAGATTACGATCTCATCGATAGACCGAGATTTTTTATCAGGTTAGTAAAAAATTTTATCAGGTTAGTAAAAATTTTTATCAGGTTAGTAAAAATTGACTGAAACAAAGATTGTTTGTATTGTAATTACTGAAAATATGTTGAATTCAACTTTGAAAATTGCATTTACATAATCGATCAATTGTCTGCCCCCCCCCAGTAGAACAATATCAGTCTCGAACTATTGAATATGCCATAGCGTAATTCTTAGAAAAGATTTTTTTTAATCATTTCACATCAAACAAGGCGATAAAGCTGCTAAGACGCAAGACGTAACTGAGTGATGATTAGATGCTGAAAATCCTTTTGCATAGCCAACTTTTTCATGGTAAGCGGACGGCCTTGGTTACGGTTCAAGTGTGTTACGGAGTGTTACAGAATATGAGAAGAAGAAAAAACACTATTAAAGAAAAAGAACAATAAAAGAATATGAATTAAGAAAACAGAAGATAACGATTATCATTACATTTACATTTTGAAAATAAAGAAATATGAGGAAATAGAGATAGAGGTGCAAGTGGATTCGTTTGTGGTAAAGGAGTTTGAACGTGGAAAATAAATAATTCATCACCCACAAGGCCGCGTAGATGCTTTTGAATGCTATCAAAACAGGTAAGGGCCGAGCAACTCCAGACCACACACACACACACACACACACATATATATATATATATATATATATATATATATATATATATATATATATATATATATATATATATATCAGCAATATTGAATTTTGGTCTGACTCTTGTCAAGACAGAACATCATAAGAGGATTCAGATACTTACTGGAGTGGTAGAGTGAACCATTTTGCCGGTAAATTTAGCAATATATCGGATATATGAGTCCCACTTGTGATCTGGGGAGGGCTTGTGAACAAGATATCTCCTTCAGAGATTACCATATATGATAATGTCAAAGTTTAGGGTCATCTCTTTAGTTGTGCAATGTTACCAGTTTAGTTTAGGCCGTATTTCCAAACCAGTGTAGATATATACCAACGCTCAATATGAACTTTTCTATAAAGTATTTTTATTATGCTGTGCATTGGGGTTGTCTTTTACTGTTAAGGTTCCAGCTATAGGCAAATATTTAACTATTACCAGCAATACTTTTTTGAAAAAAATTATTGCCAGCAATACAATTTTGAAGGAAATATATTACCAGAAACAGATTTTCGACAAAACAATATAATACCAGCAATAAAAAAATTTTTCGGCATTAAATAACCCATTGAGGTTGATACGCCGTTAAACAAAATAAACCAAACCAATCTAAACCAAAGAATACATATTCTATTCATACGAATCTATCCTAAAAATGTTGTCGGCATTAAATAACCCGTTGAGGTTGATATGCCATCAAACAAAATAAACCAAACCAATCTAAACCAAAGAACACATATTCTATTCATATGAATCTATCCTAAAAATGTTGTCGGCATTAAATAACCCATTGAGGTTGATATGCCATTAAACAAAATAAACCAAACCAATCTAAACCAAAGAATACATATTCTATTCATACGAATTTATCCTAAAAACGATGTCAGCATTAAATAACCCATTGAGATGTTGATATGCCGTAAAACAAAATAAACCAAACCAATCTAAACCAAAGAATACATATTCTATTCATACGAATCTATCCTAAAAATGTTGTCAGCTTTAAATAACCCATTAAGGTTGATATGCCAATAAACAAAATAAACCAAACCAATCTAAACCAAGGAATACATATTCTATTCATACAATTCTATCCTAAAAATGTTGTCGGCGTTAAATAACCCATTGAATTTGATATACTGTAAAACAAAATAAACCAAAACATCTACAGTATCTGATTAAAACCAAAATGCCAGACCCTACTAGAGACCGCTGTCATCACCTTTATTCTATTTTTTCTAGTAAATCTTTTGCCACATCTGGTCTGTTGCCCCGGCTACATATTAAGAGATTCTTGATGAATTATAAAAAAAAAACCTGCAAAGTTGTTTGTGCACACCTGGCATCCTGGCTTCAATAATTCAAAAATCTCCGTAACATAGCATCCATGTGTCTTTTCTGTAAATAATTTAATGGTAATGGTTCTGATTGACCTTCTTCTCTGATACTTAGACTTTATGAATTTAAGTTCAGTACTAGATTGGCGGCAAGGTCTCATCATTTTACAGTTGAATGGACAAGACATAACCGTAAGTTCTATGATAACAGTTACTTCTATCGCACTTGCTCGTTTCTGGAAATATTTTTCCGGCTTTTTGCTCCCTAGTCAACATTGATCTTCAAAATTTTATATGCAATGTTAGTCGTTATCGCCTGTCTTCTTAATTCCTGTTCATTTATTGTTCTCTCTCCTTAATAGTGTTTTCTTTTTCTCGTATATTCTCACACACAGTAAATTCTCGCGTCTTAATGGCTTTATTTCCTTTCCTGGGGTTAAATTATTTTAAAACATTGTAATTTTTTATTTACTTTCAAACGTCCCTCTATCGTATAAAAATTCAGCGAATTTTAATAAATTTCAGTAATATGCTCTGATTTTTCTTGAAAGTGTATATTAACAAATATTCTGCAAAGAAAATATATTCTTCCATATTTAGATCGATTCAGAAATTCTGAAAAATCGCAAGAGGTTATCGTCTATTGTCTGTTGGACATTTGAAGGGTCTATTTTTAATTGGATTCGATATTTCATCGTAGAGAGTGTCCTATATCGATTTCGTCGGCGGCAGTATATATTGACCTTCATTCAGCAAATTCATCTTCATTATAAATGTCTCCTTTCGATATTACTATTTACCCGGCTCGCAGATACCGATATTTCAGAAGCAAACATAAAAGACTTCCTCCAGTTCTGTTCCATTGGGTCTTGTGGCATCATTTTCGCTTTCCAGGGGTATTGTTACTTGTTGTCTAGGCCAGAATGAAACAATTCCTAAGTTTCTTTCACAAAACAGTTAACGTGCCAAAGTTAACGTAATAGAAAATATATTCACCAAATACAAAAATGGTTTGTTTTGTTTTACGGCATATCAACCTCAATCAGTTATTTAAATCCAACAGGATTTTTACTGCTGCTAATATTTTCCCTGAAAAATGTATTCCTGGTAATATTTTTTTTTCAAAAATGTATCGGTGGCAATTTAAAAAATTTTTTTTTTTTTAAAGTTATTGCTATTAAAATTTTTTACAAAAGAATATTACTGGTACTAAAACATTTTTATACTTTCATTCTGGAAGCCTGACAGGAGCTACCAACCTGGGTCAGGGTAGACCTGGGAAAACTAGCAATTAAGAGGTGGTTCGACGCTCCTCAAAACCTCCTGATCAAAAGCCTTGTGTCGGATGTAGTTAAACGTTTTACCCAGGACGCATATGTAGTTTTGTCGTCATGCCCAGAGCGGTAAAAAATGTAAAGTGATTCTTTTAAGCAAAAAATGGAAGTTCCTGATATAATCATAATAGATTCTATTGGTAAGATCTACAGTAGAAACAACTCCTTAATTCCTTACTCCTCTCTCTCTATATATACTAGCTGATTCGCTAACTATCGGTTACTGTAGGGTATTTATGTAGATGTTAGGATTCTGACAAGGTGAGTTTAGCGAAACGGATACTTTTGCGGGAAATGTAAAAAACGGAAAATATTAATTAATTACACTATTTCCATTGTCCGAACTATTTACTACGTCTTTATTGTCATATTCACAACGTTTCGGCCTTTTTACGCTGTGGTTTCTTCAGGTGGCTTTTTTTTTTCAGAATTTTGAAATGAGCCCCAAATAGTCAGTCTGGATATTGGCGTTCGTAAATGAGACAATAAAGATGAGGTCAACAATCCGAAGAATGTAAATAGTTAAAAGAACTCATCTCAGAAATGTAGACAGATCCTGAAGAAGGCCGAGGCGTATAACGGCCGAAACGTCGTGAATGTGGAATATAAAGATGAGAATAACAGTCTGAACAATGTAAATAGTGTAAATAATTAAAATACTTCATTTCAGAAATATAGACATATTCTAAAGAAGTCCCGATTGTGTTCTTTAGCTTTGGATCGCAACCAAACTACGAGAAGGAAAACCGAATTCCAAATCGTGAAGAAAGCATTACCTTTCGCATGAAGCCATTACAGTTTATAGATGAAAAAGGAACAGAAATCAGTGGAGAGTCAGGAACGCCTATATCTTGAAGGAAGAAGACATTACCAAAAGGGTAGTTAATTTTTTAGTCAATTCTTTAGTGAGACGTCTCAGTCAAGGGCAGTTGTTACAAATGAAAAAAAACAAACTAGTGTACTTGGGGTGTACGGTAATGTTGATACCCCTGAAGAGTGGACAGACGGGTTCGCCTACATTCCTTTGGGGTCAGGACGTTGATGGTAAGATCAATCAGATCAGTGATAGACACTATAGGAATAGAGAATTTGTATATGTAAACAGTGTGGACATAGATATCGACACTGCACTGTGATTAGTATGATCATGGTGATAAATAATAGATTCCTTAACAAAAAACATTCATTTTTCATTAAAATATTTATACATATACATACATATATATATATATATATATGTAAATATATATATATGTGTATGTATATATATATATATATATATATATATATATATATATATATATATGTATGTATATGTATATATGTATGTATATGTATAAAAATATGTACATTATGTACATACATATATATATATGTATATATATATATATATGTACAATTTTATACATATATATATACATATATATATATATATATATATATATATATATATATATATATATATATATATATATATATAGACACCCGCATTTACATAGATGAAAACAGGACACTACAAACGACACTACACACTAAAATAACCGACACCCACAACTATCTACACTTTAAGTCTTCCCACCCTAAACACCTCAAAGAGAACCTTCCCTATTCACAAGCACTTAGACTCAGAAGGATATGTTCCAACAATGAAGAATTAAATAAACACATTGAAAATCTGGAGCATCAATTCACAACACGTGGCTATGAACAACACCTAATCAGGGAACAAATAAATAAAGCAATTTCCACACCTAGAGAAGACACCCTAATGTACAGAATTAAAAATAAATCTAGCCGCATCCCTCTAGTAACCACTTTCAACCCCACTCTGCCTCCACTATCCCAAATAATCAAACGTCGCTGGGAAATACTACATCTCAAACCAGACCTAAAAAAATTCTTTAAGGAACCTGGCCTTCTTGCATATCGTAGACCTAAGAACCTAAAAGAAATCATGGGTAGTAACCACATTTTAGGGGACAAGGTAATCCGTAATAAACTAAGAACAAAAACAACAGGATTTTCCCAACCATGTAACAACAAAAGAAGTTTATGTTGCAACCATATTAAAAACACGAATTCATTCACTAGCTCAGTCACTAAATCTACTTTCAAAATCTACCACGATTCTAACTGTAGAAGTCATAACATAATTTACCTCCTAGAATGCACACTATGTCAGAAACAATATGTAGGAAAATCTGAATGGCCCTTTCACTACAGAATTAATAATTATCGTAATCGTATTAAGTCGACTCCCCATGAAAAATTATTACCTGTAGAACAACATTTCCGCCTGGAAAAACACGATTTTAAAACCCATGCCAAATTCACTATAATTGAGAGAATAGAAAAGTTCAGAGCAGAATTTAGAGTCCCATGAAAATAAGTGGATACAACGTTTAAAAACAAAATATCCAGTCGGGCTAAATCATAAATTTAACAATACAGATAGTAGCAATATATAAATCAACAAATCAAAACCTACCCACATTTCTCACCCACACAAGACAGACATGCTTACGGAGGTGTTGAGGCCTCACACTTATACACTTATACACACACCCACACGAATATACACACTTACACACATCATACTCACTCACTCCCTAATGAGCCAAATGATAACACCCACCCACAGCAATACACAAGTTTACACATGTCATACTCACTCACTCCCTAAGAACCAAATAACACACACACAAACACTAAACAGAGACACATCCCCTCACCAGTTCCAATAAAACTATCAAACTGACCAGAGAATTCGGAGCAGCATGTATATCCAGCTCTTATCTCAAATAACAACTTAAAAGAGACTGTTTGACCAACACAAGGATTGTTAAAAGATTCATGTTAAAAAGATAAAAAAAAACAAAAAATAAAAAACAAATGAAAACTACAGACAAAAGTTCATTTTCTCCATCAAGACATTCATTTCTGTAGTTCACTGCTAACAGCAAGCAGAAATATTTCTTCTCCTGATGATGGCCATTTTGTCCGAAACTAGTCGAGGAATCTAAATGAAATAATAATAAAAAAAACGAAAGAATATTAATCTACAATCCAGTGTGTCTGAAGATTTTAATTTCTTAATATTTTTTTATTGTCCAAAAAAAAAAAAGAATATATATATATATATATATATATATATATATATATATATGTATGTATGTATGTATGTATGTATGTATGTATATGTATAAAATTGTACATTTTTCTTTTCGTTCATCCAAATTTATTCAAGAATCAAAAATGTTGCTCGTTAAAATAATTTTTTGTTAGTTTAATTTTCAAAACTTTAACTACAAGTTTGCAGCCTGTGTATTAAAAATTTGATTTTTTTTTGGCGGCGGAGGTATGTTTCTTTTCTGCCTGTATTATCCAGCCTCCAATCTTTCTTGGGATAGACTTTCAATAATTGCTTTAATCTCATCCATATAATTCCAAGATGGGAATTCCCTATCCGCTAATCGCTTTTAATCAATCCTCATTAGTGGTGTTACTGAAAACCCACATAAGCAGAATTGGTCCCTCACCATTGGTCCTCACCATTGGTTCTCACCATTGGTCCTCACCATTGGTCCTCACCATTGGTCCTCGTCGCTATATGAGACCTATAAAAAAAGTATTTAGAAAATTGATTTTCAAGACGAACAGACGCTCCATCTCACCCACTTTTGGTAGTTTACATAATATATTCAAAAGTGTCGCTGGAAAGTCAATTTTAGAAATGGCACAATGAAAATAAGGCGTGGTCATATTCCCTGAATGTAACTGTTAGAACCGTGGGGTCATAGAACACGCTACATTTTTTTTTACCTTAACATAGAGCAAGTAGCACGAATATATCTGTCAAGTAACTCCAGGAGGCAAGGTTCTTGATTTAGTCTAAATATTGGCGGGAGTGAGAAATAAAAAATGTATTTCTCTACTGAAAATAAAATTTAATCTAAATAAAATTTAATTCTTGCATTGTTGAACGTTTAAAACTTACAAATCCATTTTAATATTAGCTTTTAATTCGATTTTTACAACGAAATCTTTTGAGTTTTCTTTCCTTTTTATTTATCCTATAATCACCAGAACAGAACAGATTGACCAACAAGGACACAAGTTCCCGCCAAAATAAAATAAAAAAACAAAAAAAAAAAAAATGTCAAAGGAAATTAGATCTAACAAACGTCTTTATTTACTGAGCCATGTGTCCTCAGGGAAGATGTCCGGAAGAGGCATGACACGTGGAACTTGAAAAATCTACCTCGGTCGACGAAATGAAGGATTCGGTACGAAATTCCAATCGCCTGAAGAAGGCCGGAGGTACAACAGCCAAAAAGTTGTGAATATTGCAATGAAGATGAGAATAATAGTCCGAATAATTTGAATAATGTTTTGTTTTTCTTTTTTTATCCCATGACCCGTACGGGCACCAAGTCTACTGCAGCCACAGTGATTCTTGGGCAAGATAGCTTGACTCTATTCAGGCCAGTTTTGAATTCAGAGAATTTCTTTCTCCTGGACCGGTTGCCACCCAAGAATATAGAAATCTGTTCTGCTGTTGGAGGCAGAAGAAGGGGATTCATACCATAATGGATCCGACCGGAATTCGAACTCGGCTCTCCTATTTCTCAATCCGAGGCGCTATCTATTACTCCAGTTGAAAATAATGTAATTTAAATTTAGTTGACTAACCCAAGTTCTCTTACCTATCTAATATTTCTGTATAAACATTTTCAGCTATTGTATAAACTTCTTTGACCACTTGCGACTTTTTTTTTTACTCTGGGTATAGCTATATAGGTGCTGACAATGAGAGAAACATTTAGATAATTTTCTAATGTTTATATTAGTAATTAAATATTAATTAAGAAAACTTGTTTAAAATTCGGTAAGGTTTTAAGAAAATCTAATTAAACAGAACATTTAGATAACTTGAAATACCTGTGAAAAATTGACGCTTTTCTTATTTGAATTCTCTTATGAATCTTAATTCTTAATTTAATGATTGAGTAAGCTCATGGCGAGTTTTACGACAGTAAAATATCCGTAGAAATACCCTTTTCACATCGTTAAATATTTGAGCATAACAACTTTAATAAAAAAAAAATATTGCGATAACAATCATAAATATGAATGCAGGTCGCTATTTTAAGAAGTAAGGGGGTACAAATGAAAAAGATTTGAATTTGACAACATTTTCCCGTTCACTGAAAGAGACGTTAAACTGATCACACTGTAGTCGTCTCTTCTATTTTCCCTTCTTCCTTTCTTTTATTCTTTCTTTATTTCTTTCTTTCATTTTTCTTAATTTCTTGCTTTCTTTTTTCCCTTCTTCCATTTTCTCCCTGAAGTCATGTATCGTCTTTCATATGTCTTACCACAAGATCAAAACGAAATAGTCCATTATTTATTACACATTGGCAGGAGGGCATGGTCGTGCTAACTAAAACAGTGACACAAAGCATCATAATATGATTCCATAATTCTTTTGCAGATCAGTTCGACTAATTTCTAGATACACTAATTAAATTATTCGGACTATTGTCCTCATCTTTGTCGCCATATTTATTACACAAGGAAACATGGCGCTAATTAGATCCAGTGACAGGACCCAAAGAGTGTAAGTTCAATACCTGGTTAAGGCAGTGGAGAACTTGAAGAGGGGAATTAACAGGAGATAACTGATAACCGACATCCATTTACATAGCCCGTGGAACTAGAACAGTCTACTCCAGCAAGCGAAATAAAGGGTTCGGTTCGACATTTCAAAAACGTGAAGAAGGACGGAGTGTACAACGGCCGAAACGTTGTAATAAATATGGCAACAAAGATGAGGACAATGGTCCAAATAATGTAAATAGTGTACATAATACCTCCTCTCAGAAATATAGACAGATACTGAAGGGCCGAAACGTTGTAATAAATATGGCGACAAAAATGAGGACAATAGTCCGAATAATGTAAATATTGTACATAATAGCTCATGTCAGAAATATAGACAGATACTGAAGGGCCGAAACATTGTGATAAATATGGCAACAAAGATGGGGACAATAGTCCGAATAATGTAAATAGTGTACATAATACCTCCTCTCAGAAATATAGACAGATACTGAAGGGCCGAAACGTTGTAACAAATAGAGCGACAAAGATGAGGATAATAGTCCGAATAATGTCAGTAGTATACATAATATCTTATCTCAGAAATATAGACACATAATGAAAGGCTGAAACGTTGTAATAAAAATGGCGACAAAGATTAGAATAATGTAAATAGTGTACATAATCCCTAATCTCAGGAATATACACAGATACTAATTTCTAGTTTTTAAAATGTCTGACGCCAGCAATGCAAAGAACAAAACTTTTTAGGTTTTCTACTGAATTGCTACGGAATTTTGACAAGGCAGAGGCAAATTTGTCATGTACAAACACGATGAATGTTTTCAAATAATTGTCGACAGAAATATTGCTCATGGCAATTTTTAAAAATTAAAGGAATTTAAAAATTAAGACAAATAGCACAGACGTGATATTTATTAAAATATTTTAAAATTTTTGTGCAAATTAAAGGTAAAGGCAATTTGTTCGAAAAAAAACTGTTTACAGAATTAAAAATTCTCCTCATTTTAGATAGAAGTTTCTTTGCCCCGGGGATTCCAACACTTTAGCAGTACCTTCCACAATGCAATAAGAGGAGAGGAGTCGGTGTAATAGTGATGTCAGCGTAACAGTGGTCACGTGGAATGGTCAAACTACGATTATTGTCATTGTCCCATATGCATATGTCAGGTGCTCCCCATGTTAAAACGACTTTGTTTTACACCCAGCCATGGTGGGGAGGTCGGGTAAAGATACATGTTCATGTATTAAGTGAAGAGACTGTTTATTTGACTGATGGAAGGAAATTTAGTCTAACGCGAATTTATGAGAAAAACACAATTGGTGTTCATCGTGATGGCATTTAATCTTCCTTTTGGTACCATCTCTATTCAGGCTTCTCGGTGGGTGCCATGTCTTTTCCTGTCTTTTGTTACTCTGATTAGGTTTTGAAACATTCCTATGCTTCTATCCTTTCTTCTGACATACAATCACAAAAATCTCGAAGTAGAGTAGGCGCAATTTCCACCTGTTTTTAAACAGCTTTTGTCCTGTTAATGTCAGATTATCCGCCGTTCTTTCATTATATCTCGTAAAAATCGGAAATCTTTCTGATTGTAAACAAATTTCACAGATTCTTAAAATCTTCTCCATTGTTCACATGATATATATATGATTCTCAGAATTTGTAAGGAAAAAAATTATGTTCCTTCAAGGCTCTTCATCTGATAAAGTATTATTCAATATTCACTGCCATATAGGAGATTAGATATTACATTGCTGTCCAACATTCTTTACTTTGTTTCTAAGGACACTCATCAGTATAGCCACATCTCTGTCGCTTCAAGTCTCTTCTTCATCTGTGACGAGATTGTCCAGCATTCACTGGCATATACGAGATTAGATATTACATAGCCGTCCAACACTGTTTCTAAGGACACTCATCAGTAGAACCACATCTCTGTCGCTTCAAGTCTATTCGTCATCTGTGAGGAAATTGCCCAGCATTCACTACCATATAGGAGATTAGATATTACATAGCCGCTCAACACACTTTTCTTTATTTCTAAAGAAACTCGTCAGAAGAACCAGATTTCTCTCGCTTCAAGTCACTTCTTCATTTGTGAGGACATTCCCCAGCATTCACTGCCATATAGGAGATTATATATTACATAGCCGTCCAACACTCTTTTCTTTGTTTCTAAGGGCACTCATAAGTAGAACCACATCTCTGTCGCTTCAAGTCTCTTCTTCATCTCTGAGGAAATTGTCCAAAATTCACTGCCATATAGGAGATTAGATATTACATAGCCATCCAACACACTTTTCTTTATTTCTAAAGACACTCGTCAGAAGAACCACATTTCTCTCGCTTCAAGTCACTTCTTCATTTGTGAGATTGTCCAGCATTCACTGTCATATAGATTAGATATTACATAGCCGTCCAACACTCTTTTCTTTGTTTCTAAGGACACTCGTCAGTAGAACCACATCTCTGTCGGTTCAAGTCTCTTCTTCATCTGTGAGGAGATTGTCCAGCATTCACTACCTTTTAGGAGATTAGATATTACATAGCCGTTTAACAGATTTTTCTTTATTTCTAAAGACACTCGTCAGAAGAACCACATTTCTCTCGCTTCAAGTCACTTCTTCATTTGTGAGGAGATTGTCTAGCATTCACTTCCATATGGGAGATTAGATATTACATAGCCGTCCAACACTCTTTTCTTTATTTCTAAAGACACTCGTCAGAAGAACCACATTTCTCTCGCTTCAAGTCACTTCTTCATTTGTGAGAAGATTGTCCAGCATTCACTGCCATATAGGAGATTACATATTACATCGTCGTCCAACACTCTTCTCTTTAATTCTAAGGACACTCGTCAGTAGAACCACATCTCTGTCGCTTCAAGTCTCTTCTTCATCTGTGAAGAGATTCCCCATCATTCACTGCCATATAGGAGATTAGATATTACATAGCAGTCCAGCACTCTTTTCTTTGTTTCTAAGGATACTCATAAGTAGAACCACATCTCTGTCGCTTCAAGTCTCTTCTTCAAATGTGAGGAGATTGTCCAGCATTCACTGCCATATAGGAGATTAGATATTACATAGCAGTCCAGCACTCTTTTCTTTGTTTCTAAGGACACTCATAAGTAGAACCACATCTCTGTCGCTTCAATTCTCTTCTTCATCTCTGAGGAAATTGTCCAACATTCACTGCCATATAGGAGATTACATATTACACAGTTCAGTACAGTTGTTTTTTTCTACGGACAACTATACATAACATTTTTTTTTTACAATTTAAAAAAAATATTTTTCATAAGGATCTTTTACTTGTCTATCAGTAAAAGTCCAGATTTTCAAGGTTTCTTCGAACAAATGCTTCCATTCGTTTTTTGTTTTT